>CAUYRT010007347.1:0-138879 GCA_963574885.1 Lepilemur ruficaudatus
CTAAAAATAGAAATTGGCTGGACAACTAAAAATATATGGAAAAAATTAGCTGGGCATGGTGGCACATGCCTGTAGTCCCAGCTACTCAGGAGGCTGAGGCAGGAGGATCACTTGAGCCCAGGAGTTTGAGGTTGCTGTGAGGTAGGCCGATGCCACGGCACTCCAGCCCAGGCGACACTGTCTCAAAAAAAAAAAAAAAAGATTTCTTCTTCTTTTTTTTAAATGAGGACATTACTTCATTACTTTTGTGCATAAAATAAACTAGTCCTAGCAAAATCATCTCCAAGGACCATACATACGTCTTGGAACTGGGTTAGATCCTGTGTTATGATGTTTTGTACTGTCAGAATTATTTCACACAGGTAAACATGATTTTCCCAACGAGGCCACAAGCTCTTCAAGGTTAACCACCCCCTCCCCTGATCCTATCCCCCACAAACAAGTCTTTAAATCTCCTAGAGCACACTTTGATCTAAATTGGATCTAAATTGCCTCAAAATGTCAGGAAAAAGAGATTGATGCCCAGGCCTCCTCCCTCTGAGCATTGGTGTGATACATCAAGGCTTGGGCCTGCTGGGGAAATGCAAGCTGCCCACTGCTCACTCCTTCCCTCCTTGGTCTCCTGAGGGTGGCAGCTGGATGTAGCAGAGAGCTGCCCCATGGTCCAGGCACCCAGGTGAAAAGCCTCCCCCAATCTTCCTGTCAATCTGAATCGCTGCCATGCTCTTTGCTTTGTTAGAGTCCACACATTTAAAGACCGGAACACGACGTAGCAACCCCATGGATAGAGCTTTGGGGACCGAACATGAGCCTGGGCTGATGGCATTTCAGGAAGAACAGCAGCCAAGGCTGCTTAGGGCAGGGTGGAATCTCCTCTTCAGCACTGATGAGGGACAGAATCTCTTATGATAGGAGCAGGCCTGGTTCTCATCCCTCTTCTGCCAACTTCCAGCTGCATGACTTGGGGCAGGCCAGTTAACCTCTCAAGCACAATTCAGTCACACAATGGAGATCATCAGAAAGGGCTAGAATTCATACACATTGTATACAGGTGTCAAAATATCATATGTACACTATTGTATAAATTATGTATGACTAGGATATGTCAATTTAAAAATAATATTTGTTCTTGGCCTTTTAAAACAAATTTTTATAGCCGAAGTCGGACAATGTGAGTTTGCAAGATTATGCGCTCACCATGGTTCCAGTTAAGACTCCACTATTTACCAGCTCTTTAACCTGGGACCAATAACACTGTATTTGGAGCCTCGAGTGCTTTATCTATAAAATGAGAATTTTATAGTGCTTTATCTATAAAATGAGGCCCTGGCAGGTCTGGGGTGAGGATCAGAAATGATGTAGGCAAAGTGCCCGATGCTGTTATTATCAGTGCTATTCCTTCTGCACGGGGCTGCCACAGGACGGAGGTAACACGTACGAAAGGGCCCCCCCAATGAGGGGCTGTGAAGCACCTGTACACCACAGCCAGGACAGTGGGCACTGGTGCCGGCTCCTGGCAGCCCCTCCAGTGACGGAGGCTCCTGCCGACCCCTCCGCCGCCCTGCGTGTGCCCTGCACACGGCCCACACGGCTCACCCGTCTCTCCGGCGTGGAAGAAGTAAGGTAGTTTGACACCCTGCTTGACAGGAATCATCAGAGCCTCCCTGTAATCGAACAGGGAGTGGCCAGTGTCCTCATGCCCCACCTGCAGGACAGAGAAGAAGGACATGGAGTGTGCTTCACCCATAGCCCATAAACACCCTTCCTGTGCCCTGCACTGCCACGTGGGACCTTTGTCACACAGTCTTCTAAGAATGACCAGTGGCAGAGTTGGGGTACAAGAGAGTGTGTTATTGCCCCGAAACAGTTGCTCTCTCATTCAGAGGCTGCGCCTTGGATCCCCCTAGCCCTGCCCGCCTGTCTCCTCTCACCGCGCCTCCAGCCCTGGCTTCAGCCCTGGCTCCTGGGGGCTGGCAGGGCAAAGGAGGCAGGGCGCCCCGAGCTCTCCCCTAGTCTTGCACAGAGACCAGGGAGAGGGAAGATGACATGGGAGGAGGGAGGAGCTCCTGCCCTCTTCCTGAGAGGCTGGGCCCTTCAAGCCGTCCCGGAGGACCCCAGGAGGACACGCTGTGTCCAAACACAGTGGCCCTGAAATCCACACCTTTGGGCTCTGGCTGTTCTGAAACCAGGAGCTTAAGCACGATCTCAGGTTACGTAAGAGGGAGTTGGGCACCTCCAGCCAGCTAGGCCAAGTTAATGTAATGAGATTGATGAGTTGCCACCCAGGAAGTCTGGCTTGGCTGTGGCTTTGATTGGGGGATGTGAGGGACAGTGACAACACCTATGGATATGCAGCTTCAGAAACAGATGGGGAAGCAAGTGTGTTAGAGAAGAGGGAGGGACAAATGTCACATCCTTGAGGATTTGCATTGTGGACTCTGCTTCCAGACACCACCCCTACCCCACGTACTACAGGGCACCAGGGAGGTTCTAGGAGCCAGACGTAGCTGACAGTGTGGGATGGAAAGAAGGGCAGAAGGGAGGGGAAGGGGGACGGGGCTATAATTATTGTCCACATGCCCTGAACTCCGTCCTTGTTCTGGAACTTTCCTTGTTAGCGCTCTGGCCCTCTGCTCTCCCTTCTCCCATCACTGCCACCCACCCCCTGGGCCCCAAGAGAGGGTCAGCCCTGCCAGGTCAGTGGCCTGAGCCTCTCCCAGGGTTTCAGTGGGTGCTGCAGCACGTGGCTTTCCCTGCACAAGAGCTGCCCGCTCCGCAGATGGCCCTTCTGTTCACAGAATCGTTACCAGGTCAAACCCTGCCACCATGTTGGGGAACTTGGTTCGAAGGTCCATGGCTGTTCGGACGGATTCTTTGATGAGAGACACGTCTTTGGATCTGAGAGAGACAGAGAGACACTAGGAGACAGTGCGACTTGGCAGTGACAGTCATAAATCCCAGAGAGGTTCCCTCTGTGTCCAGCAACACTGCCACATGACCCCATCCCAGCCAGGCTATTGTGACCCCTGAGAGATATTTAGCCCAAATCCATTCCTATCAAGGACCCTTGCTGGCTGCAAGGGGTGTCAGGGGACCCAAGGGAAAAGAGATAGCAAAGTGGCCTTGTCCCAAACTTTCCCTGCATCCCTGTGGGGGTGGGTCATGAAAGTAGACACAGTATGGAGGCCAGTTCTCTGTCCACTGGACACCTGTGAAAGGCCACAGGTCACCCAAGTCCTTGACAAGTAGGCTGGACCCGGTAACCATCTGGCCTCTTGCTGATTAAGTCAGCAAGACCCTGGGCACTCCAGGAACCCCGCAGTGCAAGGCAAGCAGCTTATCGACAGAGACGAGAATCTGGCACAAGTCCATAGACAGGACGAAGGTCTCTGCCTGGCCGCTGGCTCACCTGTTCCAATCCTCACTCTACAGGACTAAGCTGTCCTGGCAGCTCCTGCCACGCCCTCCCCCACAGCCTAGCGGAACGTGGGGGCACTGATCCCCTCAATTCGCCCCTCACACTCCCCTGCCACCAGCCCAGGGATGGGGCAGCTGGCACTAGGGAAAGGCTCAGTGGAGGCAGCTGGGCCCCTCCTGCAAGCTCCCTCCGGGGAGGACCAGCATGCAGGCGAGGGGCTCGGCTCCTGCCACCCCCAGGTCCCACAGGAGGGGAGGAGGCCCCCGGGGAGTCTGATTGCCCTAGGAACCCAGCCCAGCCACATCCCGTTGGTGCCCCTCCCCGCAGCCTGACTCCAAGTGACCCCATTTGTCTGCCGCCCTGCAGCTCTGGCCATGCACAGCCACGGCCGCAGACCAGCTGCTCTGCAGCACCCAGGGAGAGTGTTCATTTGGTAAAATCATAAGGATATTAAGTTATAAAGCTTTCTGTGCTTGCCTGGGAAGGAGAGTGGGTCCTTCACCACCCCCTGTGCCAGGCTACCCACTTGTCACTGCTGTGGGGTCCCCACACGCAGACCTGAGCCGGCATCACTCAGGACCCCGCACACAACCACATGCAGAACCACCCAGTGGCAAATTGAAACAAAGAAGTGGGCCAATTATCCAACCATTCAGGCAAAAACACTAGGCTCATTACTGAGTCACCCAGGCCAGCGTGGGGTCACAGCCTAGAACCATCTGGAAAATTGTCACAGTTCTTCATTTCAGTTTGGTTATGAAGACCCAAACTAGAAGTGATTTCATGGATGGATCCAGACTTTACACTCCTGCACAAACTCACGCGCCGAGCCCACAGCTCTCTGGCATCAGGCCTGGGGTCTCACACCCACCCCCAGATCCCTCACTCCTCTCTCTCCTCTGCTCCCCCTCCGCAACCCAGCGCCTCTGCCCACATCCCAGTCTCCCAACTCTAGCAGCTGCCGCAATCGTCTCTCTCACCTGTGATCCGAGTAAATGATTTTGATTCCAATAAACTCTGGGTGACTTTTCACAAACATCTGAGCCACGTCCTTGTAAGTCTTCACTGACCAGTCCCTGTCGTGGATCTCCCCGTTCAACTCGTACACCTGGGAGGCAGCACGCCCGGCAGGCGTCAGAGGTGAGCAGGAAAAGACATCACCGCCAGCTACCCATGCCCTCCTTGCTCAGTGTCCTCTACGGCCTCTGACATTTTCTCCACTGCTTGATCACAAGTCCTGGCCCCTTCGGGGATAACACTCTTTGACACCTGCCTGTCTCATTCATTGCTGCATCTCCACAGGGTGCCTGGCACGCAGTAGGTGCTCACCAAGTATTTGTGTAACGATTGAAGAACAGGTCAGCAGGAAGAGGTCACAGCGAGAAAGAGTGGCCCAAGAATCCATGTCGTCTGCCTGCCGTCCTTCCCACTCCCCTCCCCACCTTCTCCACCTCCGGGCAGAGCACCCCTAGGCGGTCACTGCCACCAGGCAGGCAGAAGAGCTGGGAGTGGGTGGTAGGTAAGACAAAGAAGGAAGAAGCTGAGGGAAAAAAATGCATAGAGGGGAGGGGTGTCAAGAAGACCCCTCGACAGTGCCGCTGGCGGCTGGGCATCGAGCCAGGCCACAGTCTCCAGGGAGTCAGCTCGCTGCGACCCTCTGCCCTGCCCTGTCACTGGGCCAGGTCTTACCCCACACCACGTGGCTGTGTGCACGGGCAGTTCAGGGTGAGGACAGGTCGTGGGAGATTCTACCAGAGATCATAGGGTGAGGCAGGGTGGGGGAAAGAATATGTGGGGCTTGATTTCTTCCCTTGGCCCTTAATTAAGCCCCTGCAATGTATCAGGAGCGGGCTAAGCACTGGAAGGGATGACAAGTGCTGACAAGACGAGGTCCCTGCCCTCCAGGAGCTGACGATCCAGTCAGAGATGGACTCTGCCCATTTACAACACAAAGCAGAAGGAATAAGTAGGAGACAGAAGGAGGTGGGAGCTTACAGGAAGCAGCAATCCATTTTAGCGACAGAATCTGAGGTCACCAGTCTCTGGAGCCAGGGAGTAGGGTGTGCAGGGGCTTCAGGGAGCCCAGAGCTGCTCCTCATCCTAAAGGGAAAAGTCCTTTCTCCTCACTGGACTCAGCCCTGGCCCTGTGTCCCTGGCACTGAGGGAGCTGGGTCCTCTCAGGGACCACCTCCTCTGCCCGTTGTTGTCCACCAGTCCCCCCTCACACCAGTCTCCCCAGGCTGTGGCCAAGGTGGGCACCACCTGCGCTCCTCCTCAGCCCTTTGGCCTGCGGGGGTCCTGCTCCGCTGCCTGAGTTGGGGGCAGTGGGAACGGCAGCCTGGCCTTACTGGCCTTGCTCTTTGTTTCCTCTGCCACCGCCCCGGGAAGTCTGGCACATCAACGTCCCCACGAGGTGGCCCCAGCCAGGGCAGTGGGCTCACTGTTCCCAGGTGGAGTTCCCCGGTGGCTTACGTAGCAGCAGACGTGCTCCAGACCACTAAACGTTAAGGCTGCCAGGACATTCCGGAAGAACCTTGGGCACTGTTATCCCAGCCTGAGCTACTGCCCCTTGTTACTATTTACTGACGGGGATCGGCACATGCCACCCCAACATACACCACTTTGGCGTGAGGATTATTTTGAGCTGAAGGCAATTAAGTAGCAGCCAGTGCAGACTGAGCTCTCTGCCCGCCACCATCTGCCTAAAGCAGGACACAAATTTCCCTTTGTGAAGGTGTCCCCCATCTTGAGAGGAGGACAGCTCTTTTCAGTGGAGACAGAATGCTGTCACTGAGACGGGTCTGCACAAACAAACCTTAGTAAGATAGCCCACATCTTCCGTTAGTTTTCCCATATATTTACCTTCCTACAATTTGCTAGAAGCCCAAACCCCTTTTCCTTTGTCCTGCCACTTCACAATTTACCACCATGTGTTAAAATGGTGTATAAGCCCCGCTATAACTTCTTTGGGCCTTCACTTCTTCTCGATGAAAGCCTGTACCTATCTGTGCACATAAAATTAAAATATTAACATCAAATAAAATTTGCATGCCCTTTCCCCTGTTAATCTGTCTTTTGTCAGCGTAATTCATGGGCCCAGGCAGATAACCTAGGAAGGTAGAGGAAAAGTTCTGTTTTTACCCCCTACATTTCCAAGGGTTTGAAGAAGGAGAACTTTTCCTGCACTGATCAAGGCTTCAACAGGTGTCCAGGTGCCCTGGTAACCGGATCCTCAAGTCTTTGATGCTAAAAGAGCCCATATGTTGTGGGCCAGTGGTTCTCACATTGTGGTCTGGGGAGCCCTGTGGGTCCCCTAGACCTTTTCAGGAAGTCTATAAAGTCAAAACTCTCTTCATAATAATTTGAAGATATCACTTGTCATTTTCACTCTCATTGTCTCACGATACACAGTAGAATTTTTCTGAAGCTGCATCATGTGTGATGATATCATCCTGACAGATAACAGACTATGAGCTTGTATTTCAAAAAATTCTCAATTTTAATAACTAATCAGGATATATCAATAGATATGATAAGTAAAAGCTGTTGGAAATCCTCCAAAATTTCTAAGAGTATAAAGGGATTCTGGGACCACAAAGTTTGAGAACCACTGCATTAACCCAACCCAGAATTGTCACCTGCAGGTGTCTTGTCATCACCCAGCTGGTTGGCACAGGGAAGAACAGAGTCTGTCCACGCCTTGACCGCCCTGTCATTATTGAGTCTCCTGCTCATATCCCCTAATTGGAATAGAGACTCCTTGAGGGTAGGGCCCACATGATTTTGAATTCTTCACCTCCTTGCCTACAGTACCAGAGTAGGAGCTCCACAAATAAATATTAATTCAAGAAGAATGCTGTCTACAAGTCGTTTTAAAGGTACTAAACCCCAGGCAGCATATTTTAGGGAATGGATGAATAGACAACTATTGGAGGGGTGGTGGGTGGAGCTTGTGCCAGCAGAATAGAAGGGAGACAAAAGAAAGAAACTTAAAAAAATAATCTACAACTGACAATTCTGCCTAAAAGAAGATCTCTGGCAGATTAATCAAGCATGCAAAGATATGCAAATGTTATAACCAGAGGCCTGATGGGGCCTTACAAATGGCAGTGGTTCCAAATCATCAATCCTGTCATTCCTGTGCTTATCACTGGAGAAGCTGGGCCTCATGCCTTCAAGGTTCTACCCACACTGCTCTTTGTCATAGCACGGAGTGCCAGGAAGACAAGATCTGACTTCCAGGGCTGCAGCCCCATTCAGAGCCCCTTCCGAGTCTCCTGTGCCCGGTAAATTACCCCTGAGGCTGTCCATGCCCTGCACTCCTGCAACTCTGGCCTCTCCAAAGAAACTATAGCCTCAAAGGAAGGGAATGCTTAAGATGGGATCTGAATGCTTAACTGCACCCCCGCATCCAGGAGAGGGAGGCCCCCTTTGGGGAGGGGAGACCAGTAGCTCCTCTCAGCTCCCAGCTAGGTGGTTGGCAGGAATTTGAGGGAAGGGCTCTGCTGGTTTGGGGGTTCTGGTCAGCCTTCTGGATTCAGGCTCCCAATGGAGCTACAATCTGTCCCAAATCAGTATACCTCATAGGATTATTACAAGGATCAAATGAGTTAATATGTGTAATATATTCAGAAATGACAACTATTAATAATAATGTTATTATTACAAATCTATCATCAGATCTAGAAAAACAACCCAAAACCTACAGTTGTCCTAAGAAGATGAGTTAATATCTAAGAACTTAACAATTTGTAAGTACAAGTAGGTGGTGTTAGTCGTTCCTCTAAGACTGAGTGATGCAAAAAGCTGCTATATACATGTTAAAAGCCTTGAATTAAAAGCACATTGAACTCAATTTAGATTACTTCAATTTTTAACTATAGTTTAATTAAAGAACTGTAAATTTGTGGGGAAATTATTCAAACTACACCAGTAGGTAGGTCTCATTTTATAGACAAGGATGTAGAGCCTTAAGAAAGTTCAGAAAGCCAGCCCTGCCACACGGGCGGTGGGCTGGGGTCTGCCAAGGCCAGAATCCTGCTTGCCTGCTTGCCGAGGAATCTCCCATCATCTGGGGGCCCTGCCCCCGCCTGGTTAAAGGCCACACTGTCACTTGAGTGACAGTCCCAGGGTCCTAATGTCTCTGCCTTGGCTTACCTTGGAATCACCCAAGGAGAGGAAAGATGCCTGGGTCCCACTCCAGACCAGTCAAATCAGAATCTCTGGGTTAGAGTCAACCCTCCTCAGGTGGTTCCAATGAACAACGTACAGCTCTGGGGGCCTGACAGACCAGTAAACAGCACAGCTGGGCACAGTCAGGGTGAGAGCTGTCGTAAAGGGGCTCTTAAGAGTGTCCTCACAGAGTGACACAACAGCAGGAAAGGGCAGTCACTTCCGCAAAAGGCCAGGTGGAAGCCAGGCAAAAGCACTTGGGGGGAGGGGCAGGGGAGCACTGGAGTACTTGTCATACGAGTGACAGTATCCAGGAAAACGCTGGAACGACCACCACGGCTCCTGTCTGCCCCGCCATGTCTCTCCCTCAAGACCTCCCATCTAGGCACCCACAGGACAGGCGCCCGTGGGTAACCTCCTGGCCCAGGACGGGCTGCACGCTGAGCTCTCGCCAGGACCCAGTCTGGGCCTCCGATTCTGGCTGTGGGGGAAGGGACTGGAGCCCAGGAGATAAGACCCGCCTAGCAACTGTTGCCATGGGCAAGTAGCCTTTGTCATCGAGCATTAGGAACACAATGGGAGGCTGAGCAGCCAGGACAGTCCATCAACTTCATTCCGAGCCCTGAATTAGCCCACAACTTAGCAGGGAGGTAAAGCGGCTCGGAATTCCTGGGAAGACTGTTCTTAGCTGCTAGCGTGTCGCTGGCCCCCTATCTGGCTAAGGGGAGACATTAAGACCTAGACTCTCCGTGGCAAGAGGCCTTTGTTCCAGGGTCAAGCCAGAACAAATGGTCAAATCCCATCCCCCCCAGTCCCCACTAGAATCTGAAATCCCAGCGGCCAGCACATCTAGAAAGGCTGGCTGGGGCAGGGTAGGGGCAGAGTAGGAGAGAGGAGGGAGCTGGGCACCCCCCACGTTAAATGCCCCAAGCCCGAGGCTCTCCATCTCAGACCCAGGGAAGTGAAAATACTCCCTCTCACCTGCAGAAAAGGGGAAGGTGGAACTAGAAACCAGTGCTCCAGCCTTTTTCTCTTTCCCTCCAATTCCAGTTCTCAGCAACTTTGTCCAAATACTTCCCGGTCATGCTCAAGATGAAAATCACAGCCCTTAGAACCACCAAGACCCAAACCCTCTCTCAGCCTTTTCTCCCTCCTCAGTCTTCCCATCAGCCACTGAAGAGCCAGCATTCTGCAAGGGTGATGGTTCTCTCCCCGCTCCCCACACCA
The DNA here is from genome assembly GCA_963574885.1 of Lepilemur ruficaudatus. Lineage (NCBI taxonomy): Eukaryota > Metazoa > Chordata > Mammalia > Primates > Lepilemuridae > Lepilemur > Lepilemur ruficaudatus. The sequence continues at coordinate 9,818 of CAUYRT010007347.1, forward strand.
AGAAAGTTGTCAGGATTTGCCCAACAGGAAGCCACTCCCCTGCCAGGGCCCACCTCGGGATAGCCACTCTTCCCTGGAAAGGGCAAAATGGAAGCCGGACGCCCTCTCAGGGACCTCCTTTTGCGATGAGGTGGCTACCACGAGGCCCAGAGAGCCCAGCTCAGTGAGGAAAGCGTCCAGTTTGGGAGCCTTGATCTGGTCACCCCTTGCAACCTATGTGACCTTGATCAAGCCCTTTGGCCTTTTCTGAGCCTTAGTTTCCACAGTGATAAAGTGAATTAATATCTTCTCTAAAACAGGTTGTTGTGAGGCTCAAAGGAGGTGATGCAAATGAAGAACTTTATGAAGGTCAAAGTGAAGAAGGTGCTGTCTCCAGGTGGGCCTGGGTTGGGCACCTGCATCAGAATCATGGGGAAGGAGCCAGGAGGGGGCACTAGTTAACTTGTCAGCTTCCTGGCCCTGCCCTGCCACACAGAATTAGAACCCTGGGAGGTTAGGGTCCACAAACAGCACCTCCAAATTATTCACATGCACCTCAGCGTTTGAGAAGTGCCCCCAACAAGCATGACTGTCAGCACCAGCGCCTGCTGAAGACACCAGGCAACGTATGATCTGGTGCCTGAAACAAGTCACTGTCTAGTTGGGAAATCAGGGCTTATACGTTATGACATAAATAACACAGGGCGACACAGGAGGGTGCTGGAAATAAACATTACAGTGAACAAAGGCCTTCTCTTTTCTTTTAAAAGATAATTTGTGCCCAGGTCTATGTACCTATCTATCTGCTCTGTCCTGATGAGAGATGCCTCCCCTTCCAAGGTAGACAGGCAGAGGAAAGTCCTCCTCCCATTTCTCAAGAACTCAGAAACGGAAATACAAGTCTGTACTCAGAGAGTCAAAATATGAACAAGCAGCAGATCCACATGGAGGTAAGCCAAGTCACCGGAGAGATTGGACTCCACCTTCCAAGGGTGTTAACATAGCTAAGGAACAGGAGGCTCAGTCCAGGCTCCAAAGAAAAGGGAGAGTTGAGACTCAAGGAAGATTTGTCTCAGATTAAGGGACCCGCAAACTGGAATAACTGGTTCTTGGGGCAGGTGTAGCCTTCATGACAGAGGGTCCTAGAATGCTTTAAATAAAACTAAGGGTAGGAAAGCTGATTTAGGAATCCCAACCGGAATTTTTGAAAAGGAAACAATGCAAAAATATCAGAGTCGGTATACACTGCATTGTTTCAGAAACATTTGTTTCATTTTATGGATGCATATGGATAGGTGTGAAAATATTGTCTTAAATATTCAATTTATTGTAGTACTTATTTGTTTCCAAGGGAAAAGGTGATAGCTTTTTGTTTGTTTTTCTTTTTTTTTCTTTTTTTTCCCCTGAGACAGGGTCTCTCTGTGTAGGCACCGCTTCCACCTCCGATAGAGTTCAGTGGCATCATTATAGCTCACTGCAACCTCAAACTCCTGGGCTCAAGCAATCCTCCTGCCTCAGCCTTCTGAATAGCTGGAACTACAGGTGTACACCACCATGCCCAGCTAATTTTTCTATATTTCATGGAGACAGGGTCTCGCTCTTACTCAGGCTGGTTTCAAACTCCTGGCCTTAAGGAATCTTCCCGCCTTGGCCTCCCAAAAGGCCAGGATTACAGACGTGAGCCACTAAGCCCAGCTGTGGTGCCAGCTTTTAACATATTTCCCAAAGGTTACACTGTTACCAACTCTTAAGTTCTCAGAGCTCAGTGACAGGGCTCATTAGGGCTCTGGTTCACCAAACAAACTTCTGACTATAATTTGGCTTTGAGGAGAGAATTTCCTGATTAGGAAGCATAAGTATCTGGTCTGAATGACAGTTTCATTCTGACTTTCTTATTTATACATTCATCCCTTATGAATTTGGTCAGTGTGTATCAGTCCTCTGGAGCCCTATCACTTCTGGGTCTATAAACAATAAAATTTCTGAGTTTATAAAGATAAAAGAATATGCTAAAAAAAGTCAAAATGCTGCCACCCTGTGGACCCTTCTACAAGCTTGAAGGTCAGTCACCAAGGCATTTACATACTCAATAAATATTTGAACAAATGAGCAGATTATTTTGGACATAATGTAGAGGATACTCTACCCACAGGTCACTTTGCCCAAGCCACTAAAAACCTTTAACCAGCTCAGATCCTGTGAACCTACCAGATGGAACACCCAGGAGTCATGCCCACTCCCTCAATACCCTATCTTCCCCCCCCAAAAAAAGTCCTCAGGAAAGTTCCCTTTGATAGCCTCACCAAAGGAACTTTCTAGTAGTATTTGATCACCTAGGGCTGCTCTCCACAAAAGACCCTTCCTCTTCCAACATAGAGCCTGTGTTCCCCCAGCTCCAGTCTGTAAATCTGGGGTGGGTCCGTGTCACAGTACCCGGAATCCCAGGCACCCTTTGCTCCTGGCCACAGTGCAAGCCCACAGAGTCAGACTTTTATGATAATGCTCTCTCCTTTTGGACTCTTCCTTATCCTTGCCATTTCTCTCTCTTCAACTTTTCTTCCTTAAAATCAAAATAATTTTTAACCTCTTCTTAGAGTTAGGGCTCCATGGACCCCATTTTCTTAGCTAACTTTAGGAGAGCCCCCTTCTCCTGCGCCTCAGCTCTTGCCATAGGCCCGAGTCACTTCACCATAGGTCTTCCTGGGCACACTGGATCCCAAGGACACATGCCCCCTTAGGACTTGCACTTCAGTGGCTCTGCCTGGGAGCTCTCACCCAAGCAGCTCATCCTGACAAATTGAGCTCATCCTTACTACTTTCTGCCCCAGCCCCATCTTTCCAGGTCACTCACCTCCTCAGTGCCACCCTGCAAGTTCCCTTTCTTTCACCTTCCACCTGTCTCTGTCCTGCCCACCTCCTAGTCCCCCCATGTTCAGCTGAGAAGTCTTCCCTGCACGCCAGTTCTTCTGCTTTCTTCTTCCTGCTACCCCGGGCTCAATCAAACTGCTGTCTGCTCTGTGGGCAGGTAACACAGCAGGCACCGCCACGGTGCGGACCACTGCAAGATCCTGTTCCCAGCCTGGGCTGGCCCTCAGCCTCACCAGGGAATCGCTCTGTCTGGGATCAGCAACCTGCCCATCTCCCGGGAGGTTCTCTCAAACACCCACTGCCCTCCCCTGACTGCCTCGGTCTCAGAGGTGTCCTCGCCTTGCCCATGTGGAAACAGGAGAGGCAGGGTGGGCCCTCTTCCCTCAGCAACCGCTGCCACCCCAGTGTCATATCTGCCCCACACCCTCCTTCCCTCTGGTCTTACAGAACCTTCTCTGGTTGCAGGACAGTCTCACTCCCTGGGTGCTGGGGTGGCCACAGCCTGCCCTCTCTCTCCCCCTATTTTTAACTTCTCCATGCTCCTTCCTTATGTGAACAGAAGTCTCTCTACCTTAAAAAGAAACCTCTTGCACCCTGTGTTTTCCTCTAGCAACCTCGACTTTCTTTCTCTCAAATCACAGTCAGGGTCTTTAATCAGCCAAACCTGGCTGCATTTTATCGCCTGCATTTCATTTTTCTACTCCCGGAAGTCGGCTTCTCTTGTCAGCACGCCACTGGAACTGCTCAAAGGTGCCCTCCTAATGTCCTGCCATGTGGCCCCCTTTACTCCCTTCTCCATGGCCTCAGATGCCTCTGTCCTTACTCTCCTTCTTCCCAGCTCCCGCCAGTGGCACTGCGTGTCCCGGTGAGCCACGAGAAAGGGGGCAAAGGGCAGTGAGGGCGGTGTCCCCAGATTTGCTGGGGCTGCCCGGTCCGTTTCAGGTCTTCTTGCTCACAGTGGCCCCTGGAAAGGCACCTGTCACCTTGCGCCAGAGACCTGGGGGTAAATTCATGAGCATTCAGTCCTACCAGGCAAGATCTGAGCATCAGGCCGAGCAGAGGGAGGAAGCGCGGGGCGGGGAGCAGGCTCACCGGCAGCAGCATGGCTCTGATCTCCATGTAGAGCACGTTGTCCTTGTAGAACTCCTCCAGGCTCCGGAAGATGTAGTCTCTGAACACTGGTGCGTAATGGACAAGGCCAGAGATGGTGAAGAAGATGGTTTCAAACTTTGCCCAGACGACATTTTGGTCTACGTAAGTCCCCTCAGGGTCCTGGGTCATCAGAGTGAAGTTCCTCAGCAGGCTGTCCGAGACAAAGGGGAGTTGAGGGGCACCCGGCGCGCTCCTGCCCCGGCGCATCCCCACCCAGAAGCAACTGGGATGCCTCCCAGTGAGCAGAGCAAAGGAAGGGGAGCACCCCGCTGTCCAGCGTGAGCCTGGCCTCCGGCTAGGAAGCCACTGCCCACCCACACTCCCCGGGAGGCAGTGTGGAGGCGAGCGCCCACCAGCCAGGCCCGCCCGCCTCCCTCCACAGCCGCGGCCCCTCGCCCCGTGCTGCACCTATCCCAGACCAAGCTCTCTTTTGGGGAGTTACGGATGGAATTGTTCACATTCGAAGTTCACAAGTCCACAAGTTCACACATTGAAGCCCTAACCTCAAACTGCCTGCATCTGGAGACAGGGCACCTGAGGAGGCAGTCAAGTGTAGGTGAAGTCCTAAGGGTGGAGCCCTGATCCAACAGGACCAGCGTCCTTACAGGGAGAAGGAGCACACTGGGAGTGCACACGCACAGGACACGGCGAGGACACCGCAGGAGGGCGGCCTTCTGCACTCCACGGACAGAGGCCTCAGGAGAAACCTCCTGTCCAGCAGTTTGGCCTTGGACTTCCAGCCTCCAGGCCTGTGAGGAAATAAATGCCTGTTGTTGAGGCCACCCCGCCTGTGGTGTCCTGTCGTGGCAGCCTGAGCACATGGCTGCGGGCCTGTGATGGGAATTACTCTATACTTGGCACCACATAATCCAGGTATATGTCCCTGATTTGCCATTTACCAGCTGTGTGGCCTTGGGCAACTTACCAACCCTTGCTGTGCATCGTGTTTCTTATTTCATAAAGAGAAATAACCTCATGAAAGCACTGTGCCTATGATTAAAATAATTGTTATTATAATATTACTATACATGTCTGTTAGGAAGTTGTTCCATTATGTTTTCAAGCTGTTTCAGCCACCAGCCAGACTGTCACTTCAGGAGCTAGGGACTTTTCTTCTCTCTGTCTTACTGAGCTTCAAGACAAATCTCATTTGTGGCAACAGTAGTATTGCTGATAAGGCCTTTTGCAGATCAAATCAGATTTTAAATGCACCAGGAAATTACTGTGGACAGAAAAGGTGCTGATTGCTTTTGTGAAGCAAAAGTATCCTGTAAAGTTAAGAGAAAAACTGCCTAATCCCCTTCTGAGGCCAGATTTTTATATGTGGGTCTGTACATTTCCAAGGGAAACACACCTGCACACTGCACACTCTGTGACAGGCCCGTGACACCTGCTTGTGGAACTCCCACTCACCTGTTGTCAAACTCAGTGACATTCTGCACCTGCTTCCGATAATCCTCCAGCAAAATCCACTTTGAACAGTCTTCTGTCATAAGGGTGGCAGGAGTTGGGTCAGCAAATTTGAACTGCACGGTGCCCCGTGGAGTGAAACAGATGTGGCAGTGGGGCCTGTAGGTAACGTTCTTCACCAGCCAGTCCATACTCACGATGCCGAAGTCATGGAGGTGTAAGGCAGCCCCTGGAGAGGGAAGGAGAATGGGGGACGAAGGAGTGGAGTGCAGATGCCAGGTGTGGGGCTCGCGGGGACACAGTGGGTGCACGGGAAGGAGGGGGAGCAGGAGCTTTGCTGTCTGGCCCAGCTGCTCAGAGCTGAGCATAACACACCTTCTCATCCTGCTCCCGAGCCCCACCACCCCACTTCCTGCCCTCATCTGCACCGGACAGCCGCTGCCTTCGGGCTCAGTTTGAGAGTGGAGCTTCCTTATCTTCCTTTCTCACTCGTCAGAACCATGGGTGGTCTTGTTGGAGAGGAGCACCATGGTGGCGTGGAAGAGGCTTGGAATCAGAAGACTGAGCTTTAAACCCGGGCTCCCTCAGCTTCCAGTTCTCTGTTGGGAGCCCCAGCCTTTCAGTGAGGCCTTGCCCCCCAACACTGCATGGCTATGGGGGGAGGGTGCAAGAAGAATGAGCCTGGGGCACAGTCCTATCTGCATGCTTGTTCTTGATCCTCTCATCCTGCTCCCCAGCCACCCCCACCCCACCCGGGCTGGCTGTTCCCCAGCCCTGGGCCTGCATCTCTGCAGCTCTGGCCTTCTGGCTTCACCCTTGACCCCTACATGTGTCCTTCCAACCAAATGCCAGGTGTTTCCGGTGCTCCTCACGATGCAGTGCACCCTGCCCCTCTGACCTTCTAGCCCATGCAGCACCTTCCCTGACAGCTCCTGGGCAGGTGTCCCTGCTGTCTGAGCTTTGGCATGTCGCCTCTTACCATCCCATAAACTGGGTATGCTACTTTACTGACCTCGCCATTATTTTTTCAAAAATCTCTATACCATTTTAACAAAAGGTATAGAAAAGTCTTTGTAAGCTGCAAACTGCTATTTATATGTCATTTTACTATTCATAGAAGTATGTTTATGAATACTACCCCTGGATGCCATGTAGTATCATATCCCATCTGGTAACTTAGCCCCTGGAGAAAGGCTAGAAGAAAGGCCGTGAGGAAAACTCTGAAGGGATCAGTACGTTCTCTAGGCCCTGGGCCCTGTCTCATGGCTGGATGCGTTTCCAGCTTTGTCAAGGAAGACCAGGAATATTCAGGCCAATCCTGACTGTCTTTAAAGCCGAGTGCCCTAGGAAGCAGGGGTTTCCAGACTGAGCCAACAACCATAATCAAACACCCCTCCCTAGACAGCCAGTATGGACAAAGGAGAAGGGAAGCTGCGTGGAGTTCTCTCTAATCCGTTTAGAACAACAACAGCTCCAAATAACAATCACAGCTCCAAGTTCAGTTCAGCTACCTTCCCAAGATCCCCAAACCTCCCTTCTCCAAATCTCTACCTTTTGGCATCATCCTCAGGATATTAAACACCTGACTTTTCTCAATGAGACGCTTGGCCCGGAAGAAGTGCATGCTGGGCGGGAACACCAGGGTCTTCATGGCCTTGGTCATCTCGGCTATTTTGATGGCCATGAGCTTCTCGTTGGCCTGCTCCTCCTGGGTGCTCAGCACCAGCTGCCCGCCCAGCCTCATCATCTTCTCCTTCATCAACAGGCGGGTCCGTACTTCATCTACAGATAGGGCCGAGCCCAAGAAAGACACTGCCACAGCCAACAGCAGGAAGTTCAGGGTTGGCCACGTAGATGGGTCCCCCACCGCCATTGGGATGCCTGGAAGAAGAATGGCTCAGATGGAGATGCCATAGGACTAGGAAGGGGAATGAGTACATGAAAATCTACAGATTCAAGGGTCACACTTTGATTTTCCTTTTCCCACCCTGTTCTCAGATTATCAGGAGGCAGTATAGTATATTGAAGGATTTTTTTTCTCTGAGAACCCAGAGAAAATCTTCCAGGTCCAGATAGGTAAGTGTTTCCCTAATGAAAGGTCACTACGAGGCCTCCAGTGAAGTTTTAAGGTCAACAAGCCCTAGCTCACTCATAAAGACATTGAAATCAGATATTTAGTGTCTCATTTTAAAATATAACCAGCTATTTGGGAGGCTGAGGTAGGAGGATAGCTTGAGCCTAGGAGTTTGAGGCTGTAGAATGCTATGATTGTGCCTATAAATAGCCACTGCACTTCAGCCTGGGCAACATAGTAAGAGCCTCATCCCTAAAAATTTTTTTTCAATTAAAAAATTTAAAAAATAGCAAAAGAAACAACCAACAGGATAAAAAGACAACCTCATGAATGGGAGAAAATATTTGTCAATTACTCATCCAACCAGGGATGATGTCCAGACTACCCAAGGAACTCAAACAACTCAATAATGAAAACAACAAATAATCCCATTAAAAATAGACAAAAAAACATGAGTAGACATTTCTCAAAAGAAGACATACAAGTGGCCAACAGATATATGAAAAAATGTTCAACATGTCTAGTCATCAGGGAAATGCAAATCAAAACCACAATGAGATATCATCTCCTCCAGTAAGAATGGCTATTATTTAAAAGACAAAAAATAACAGATGCTGGTAAGAATGTGGAGAAAAGGGAACTCTTATATACTTTGTAGGAATATAAATTGATATAATCACTATGGAAAACAGTGTGGAGATTTCCCCAAAAAATAAAAATAGAACTACCATATGATCAGCAATCCCACAACTGGATACTTATGCAAAGGGGAAAAAAAATCAGTATATCTAAGCAATACCTGCACTCCTGTGTTTAATGCAGCACTATTCACAATAGCAAAGATACAGAATCAACCTAAACGTCCATCAATGGATAATTGGATAAAGAAAATGTGGTAAATACACACAATGGAATACTGTTTGGCCGTAGAAAGGAATGAAATGCTGTCATTTGCAGCAACATGGGTGGAACTGGAGATCATTAAGTTAACTGTAATAAGCCAGGCACAGAAAGACAAATATTGCATATTCTCACTTATATTTGTGAGCTAAAAAGCTTGATCTCATGGACAGAGAGAATAGATACCGGAGACTGGGAAGCATGGGTAAGTAGGGTGAAGAGAGTTGGTTATGGGTACAAGCATACAGTTAGATAGAAGAAACTTATGTACATTTCAACATAACTAGAAGAGAGAACTTGAAATGATACCAACATGTAGAAATGATCAACACTCAAGGTGATAGACACCCAAATACCGTGACCTGATCATTACATGTCGTTTGCTTGTAACAAAAATATCGCAGCTATCTCAAAAATATGTACAAATATTAAGTATCCGCAATAATTAAAAATAAAAAACAAAAATAAAAGATAAATCTAAAAAATGTCTGATAATTTATCCTAGATATGCTTTTTGTTTTCTCCTTGCCCCCATGGTGACAGCTACTGTGTCTGTCTGATGCACTACAAAATCCTGGTTCCACTGTGGAATACGTTTCCTGTAGCAGGGAAAACATAAATATGTATTGGCTCAAGTTAAACGTATTTAATTTAAAAAAAGTAAAAATTGAAAAAATTAAAAATAAGTAAATAAATATAACCAGAGAACAAAGGGTCATGAGACATGCGAAGAAGGACTCCAATGTGAGAAAGAAACCAAAACAAAATACACAGAGCTGAGGAGCCAAGAGGAAATGAAGCAATGTAGAAAAATCCAAAGAACTATAATTAATATGCTCAGAGACAAAGGAAAATACATTGTGCCTGTAAAACAAGAATAGGAGTTTATAAAAAATGGACACAGAATGAGAAAGAGCTTTTTGAAATGAAAAATATAAGTGCTGAAATTTAAAATTTTTACCAGCAATATTAAAAAGTGAAATGGAAGAAAATCTTTTAGAAAGTAGAACCAAATATGAGAGAAGAAAATGAGATGACTATTGCTTCAGGAAATCCAACACCCAAATAATGGACATTTCAGAAGGAAAAAGGAAAAAATAGGTGGGAGGAAATAAGCAAATGGGTTACACAAAGGATTGTCCCAGAACCGATGCCGAAAAGGCTTGTGGAGCACCTGGCACAGCGGCTTGCATCACTCAGTGGCCACATCGAGATACCTCACCTTGATATCTCAGGACACTCGCATTCAAAAAAGATTCTAAAAGCTCCCAGAGAGCAGCTAGTCCAGGCTGGAAGGAACTATATTAACCAGCTCCTCGCATCAAGCACTATGTTTGGCCCTTTCCCTGGGTTATCTATGTGAATTACTTTTAAGAATTGTTTCTACATCCTTGGAAGTATTACCCAATATACCAGAAAGAATCAAGACTGTGACTGAGGAGACCTCAGGAAGAGCCTCACACTAGTATCAGTCCTTAACTGTGCCAGCACAGGCAAAGCACTGACGTCTATGGGCCTCAGTGTCCTCCCCTGCAAAACGGGTGGCTTGGCCTGGAGCAAGGGTTCTCGAAGAGTGATGTGTGTATCATCAGTGACATGAGGTACAATTTGAGGTGGTTCCCAAGTGGAGATGGGTGATTTTGATAGGCATGTGCTTCAAAATGTGTCTTAGCACACTAACCCCCTAATATCATGACGGTTATTGTTTTGGTTTAATTAAAAAAATTTAAAGTAAGTTAATTTAAAGAAAAACATTAAATAAATAGAGGTGCAGGGATGTGACAAAAATGGAAAGTTTGGTAACTGTTACACTGTGTCATGTCCGAGATGCTTCCCAGCTCTAGCATTCAATTATTCCACGGTATATCAGCTACCAAGAGGGAATTTTAAGAAGGAATTAGCATCACCAGTCCCTCAGTTATGGGAGGGGCTGCACCCCCTGTGCCGATGTTCGCTGTCACTAAGTCTTTGACTCTCTTCTCAGACTAAGTGTCTGCTTGCAGCTGAGATCTCCAGGGCGAGGGGACAGAGACTTCTGCATCCCACCCCACCCAGCCTGTGCTGCATCCTCCATCCAGTGGCCCCAGGCCTTTGTCCCTCTCTCACTGGTGACACATAAGCTCCAAAATTTCCAGCTCCATCCTCTCCAAGAAGGACCCAAAAGCATGTGTGTCCCAGCATCTGCGGGCTGTTCCTGGCCTGCCAGACAAAAGCTTAGCTAATGCTGGGCAGGACCAGCCTGGTCAAATATGAGGAAAAATAACTCCTGTCAACACCTATTGCTATACCTACTTCATCTTCTCTCCCTCCACAAAATTTTTCTTTTACTTTTAAAAGAGGGTGCTTGAAAACTCTAGAAAGTACTTTGTTTCCAGACTGAGAAGAAAGGAACAGCCCATGTGCATCTGTGGCTCTGAGTAACTGTCTTGGGCCCACGTGGTTTTCAAGAGCCTGCAGTGGACAAAGCCTGTTCCTCCTCCACTGAAAGTCTCAGAGCCCCTCTGGCAGGGGCGGGAGGGGTGTGGCTGGTACACAAAGCCCGAGCACCCCACTGCCCAGCTACCTCCTGAGTCTCCCCAGCCCGGAGCTCCACCCAGACCCCCACCCAGGGGACCCCAGTTACCTCACAGCAGGGCCAGAAACTGTAGGCTGTTTGCTTAGTGTCCCCAACAGCTGTGCCAGAGGCACAAGAAAAGCCCAGCAGCTGTTTCACTTCCTGCTGGGCAGGTTTCACTTCCCTCCAGCCTGCTGCACAGACCTCTCGGAGAGGGGCTCTGCGGGCCCGAGGCTGCGGACAGCCGACTGTGAAGTTTACATGCGTGCTTGGGTGTGTGCGTGTGAGCTAATGTGCGGGAGGCGGTGTGTTTGTGTGTGTCTGAGTCCCCACGCATGTGGGTGTATGTGTGTTTAGGGGAGGAGGCATGCATCTGTGTACAGAACAAAGTTTTGGACAACAAGTGCCACACAGAGGTACTCCAAAATCTGTTCAGGATTTTTGGGAAGTGTCTCCTGGCTCAAAATGTGATGGGGCATTGAGGGGTGACCCATCAGACAGAGGGCGAAAAGGCAGCCATGATAAAATGTGAATGTTTCCAGGGGAAAATCCGGGAAGTGAGCAGCACAGAAGAGGCGACAGGACGGTATGAGAATAGGAATCGGACCTCACTCTACAGCCGGCCTTCCCACTCCAGCTGCGTGGCCTTGGCCATGTCAGTTAAACTCTCTGTACTTCAGCTGCCTGATCTGAAAATGGGATAATAAAAGTACCTACCACATGGAGTGCCTTGTGAGAATTAAAAGAAGAGTGCATGCACAGTGCCTGGTACGTGGTAAGCTCTTGGTGAATATTAGCCGCTACTGGTCTTGGCGGTAACAATTCTGATGCATCCTCCAGGCCAATCAGATGGAGGAATCAGAGCCTGCACCCGGGCCTGCAGGATGCGTGCAGGGTCCACATCCTGGATGTGCGGCCCCTCCTTCCCAGTCCCACTCTGATCCACCCCAAACCCAGGGTGCACCCAGCTCTGCCGCTCCCATACACCTGGGACCTCTGGGCTCTTGTTGTCATCTTCTCCAAACAGGAGGAAATCCAAATGTGAAAAGATAGAGGAGTTAGAAATTTTTCATCAGAAGTTCAAGCTTAATTTTTTGAAAGTCGGAGGAGTGAGAAGGCACATGCAAGCAGTAAGAAAAAACAAATTCGATTTAATCAGAAGGGCAAGAAGGGCAGACCACCAACTTCGAAAATAAATCATTTGAAGAGTTGTTTTAAAAAACCAAATCAAAGCTAAAGATCAAGCTTTCTCTCCAAAAGCTTTGGCCAGACGCAGGAGGTAATGTTCACATCTCCAAAGGCCGCTGTGGGGCCCCAGGCCTGCCTCATCGATGAGACAGCGCGGACGGGCAGCCCTGTGAGCGAGTGGGGCTCTGGAGGCTGGAGCTCCTGGCCAGGCAGACCCTGCCCGATAGGGGTGGGGGACCAGATCTTGAGCTGGAAACCGAGAGAAGAGAACGGCTGGGTGCACGTACCTGGAGTCTGGATCAGAAGCAATGAATCAAAGCAGGGTCAATCCTGGAGGCCCAAGCAGGCTCTTCAGAGGTGCAGGGGCAGCTCGTCTGGAGCCAACCTCCTGGCCTTCTGTGGCTGGAACCAGCTCCAAGGAGGACTTTTATGGCTGGAGTCACCTATCAAGGGGCGTCAGCCTCCACTCAGGCGTGACTCTGAGCATTGTCTGGCAGGAGGGGTGTGGCATCTGACGACAGTGGGCACATGTGTAGCATGCAAGCCATTCTGGAAGAATATTTTGCCAAGTGCGGAGACCGTAAAATGTGGAACGAGCCTCTGTTTTTCACCCTCTATTGAAGATGACCACCAGAGGCAGAAACTGGACTTGTGCTCAGAATCTGAAAATCTGCAGGGCAGAAAGAGAGGACCAAGGCATCTTTCAGTGACTACAAAACTAAACCTACATGGAAAGAAGCCTGAAATGACAGGTGGAGTATGACCCCAGAACTGGGGACAGGAGAGATTTTCAGAATTAAAGATAGTCTATGGCTAAACAAATTTTTTTTTTTTTTGAGACAGAGTCTCACTGTGCTGCCCAGGCTAGAGTGCCGTGGCGTCAGCCTAGCTCACAGCAACCTTACACCCCTGGGCTCAACCAATCCTTCTGCCTCAGCCTCCCAAGTAGCTGGGACTACAGGCGTGCGCCACCATGCCTGGCTGATTATTTTATATATATATATATTTTTTTTTTAGTTGGCCAATGTATTTCTGTTTTTAGTAGAGACGGGGTCTCGCTCTTGCTTAGGCTGGTTTCGAACTCCTGACCTTGAGTGATCCGCCTGCTTTGGCCTCCCAGAGTGCTAGGATTACAGGCGTGAGCCACCGCGCACGGCCTACACAAATATTTGAGAGGTATTTTCAATAAAACATCTGCCTTCTCCTGTTGCCGGGAATCACACGCTGTTGCTATACACGACCTAGAGCAGAGCTTTGGGGAGCTACCTATGGTTTAAGGTTTAAAATGTGCCATTTTTATATAAGAGAAATAGGATTCTCTAACCCCCAGAGTTAAGAAAATGTAAATAATAATTGCTAAAGTGTACTGAGAATTATATGTATACTACATATTTTTCATACTCATTTAATCCTTGCAGTGACTTTTTTTTTTGAGACAGAGTCTCAATCTGTTGCCCAGGCTAGAGTGCTGTGGCATCAACCTAGCTCACAGCAACCTCAAACTCCTGGGCTCAAGCAATCTTTCTGCCTCAGCCTCCCAAGTAGCTGGGACTACAGGCATGTGCCACCATGCCCGGCTAATTTTTTCTATATATTTTTAGTTGGTCAATTAATTTCTTTCTGTTTTTAGTAGAGATGGGGTCTTGCTCTTGCTCAGGCTGGTTTCAAACTCCTGATCTTGAGCAATCCGCTCACCCCGGCCTCCCAGAGTGCTAGGATTACAGGCATGAGCCACCGCGCCCAGCGTAATCCTTGTAGTGATTTTATTTATTTGTTTGTTTTTTAGAGACAGGGTCTTACTCACTGCCAGGCTGGAGTGCAGTGGCTCATTCACTACAATCTTGAATGCCCAGCCTCAAGTGAATCTCTGCCTTGGCCTCCCTAAGTGCATGAGCCACTGTACCCAGCTATTCCTCACAGGGTCTTATAAGGTAGGGACCCTCACTTGAGAGATGGACACCCTGAAGCACCTGGAGGCTAGGTAACTTGCCCAAGGTCACACAGCTGGCAACAAGCAGAGAGTGGACTTGCAAGCCCCGGTAGGCTCCCCCATACTGCCTTCCCTGGCAGCAAGGACATGGAAGGTCTTCCAGACAGCGAGGAGCAACTGGCCTGCAGCAGCTCACTCTGCACAAGGGAGGAGGTCCCAGAGGTGGCACAATTAGCAGGACCCAGGAATAGACATCATCAGGCATAAGATGATTTTTCCAGATACTGGGAACTTGTGCTTTTAATTACCAAAGTATTTTTAGGGAGCAAAAAGTTAGCTCTTTTACTGAACTGCTGTGTGATTTGGGGTTTGTTTTTGTTTTTAGAGACAGTCTCACTCTGTCACTCAGGCTGGAGTGCAGTGGTATCCTAATAGCTCACTGCAGCCTCAAACTCCTGGGCTCCAGCAATCCTCATGCCTCAGCCTCCTGAGGGACTACAGGTGTATATTGAACATTGAGTCTCCCCAGCCTTTTCCCTCTACTAGTCTCCCAGACATCAGCAACTAAATTATACTCACAGTCAAGAAAAGGGCCTGTGTTGGTCTTTTTGATGAGGGTTTCTCTGGGGCTTTAACCAGCTTCATTGAAAAGACCTAAAAAAAAAAAAAAGAAAAGAAAAGAAAAGACCTAAAGACTGATAAGGATTTGCCAGATTGCTGTATAATAAAACTCATGGCAGCACTACCTTTCCCCCTCCCTGCCCCACCTATGTACACAGAGCTTATAACATCCTTTTAGTACCCTACTCTTAAATTAAATATAAGCACACAGCCAAAATGTACTACATTTGAGGAATACTGTTTATGACAGAGAAAAAAGTTTCTTGGAAGACAGAGAATAGGAGAAAAAAGAAAACTTCATCTAACATTATTATTAATAGCCCCAGAGATAGAAGATATTGATATTGCACCCATGAAACAAGGACAGGATGCTATAGAAAAGGAATAGGCAAAGAATGAAATGGAATTTCTAGTAACAATGATAAGAGAATAAAAAATGAGAAACAACAGAAGAGTTGAATGATACAATTAAGGATATCTTCCAAAAGGTAAACCAAAAGGGCAAAGGGAAAATTTTTTTTAAAGTATGAATAGTTCAAGAACTCTAATATATGAAAACTCTATCTTCCAGAAAGAAAAAAACAGAGTGGAGAAAATCATGAAAAAGATAATTCAAGAAAGTATCTTAGAACCGAAAGACATGAGAATCCAGACTGAAAGATCTCTTGGAAAGTCCAGCACAATGGATGAAATTGAATCACACCAAGAGCCCTCATGGTGAAATTTCAGAACAACGGGGACAAACCAAAGAACATAAAATCATTCAAAAGAAGAGAGCAAACCAGGAAAAGGAATGTAGGGGATCCAGGAAATAGAGGATCTGACACAGAAAGAGAGGAAATTCCCAGACTGCAGGTCAAGGAAGATGCCAGCCCAGAGCTGCACATCAGACACCAGGGCAGTGGGCCCGGCCCAGCCGGCAGCTGGCGAGAAAGTCCCGGGGAGAGAATTTTATCAAGTTGGAGCTGGTAGAATACCTTATGTGTCTGACTGTATGCATAGGAGTTTCACATAACCAGGGGAGAGTTAGAGTAGATGAAAAAGACATAGAAAACTAAGCACAAGGAAAAAAAATGCCCGTTACTAATTTTGTGAAATACAAAGAGTTGCGCAGAAAAGGAGATGTTACCATCATAAGCTACACAGCAAAGTGGCATCTACATAGGCATACTAATGCAAGCACTGAGAATGGAGCTAACAAAACCATGACATAAACATACTGGGATGACAGAGGGACAGAAAATGTGTGTATGGTGATCGCAGTAGGGGCCAGAGCCGAGAGAGAGCTCAATCTTCACCTTCTATAGTGGGAAGCCAGCAGCTAATGCCTGAAACAGGAAAAAATGAAGAATAGCAATATAAAGACTTATTGGAGATATGGAGGGAGAGACTAAAAGATTCAGCTGAAAGACTTGACAAGTGCTTGCTGCCTCTAGAGAGCACAGAATGGCTGGTGGGGGGCTGCGGGATCCAGGTCACCCCCCATGGAATCTGACTCTTTAAACCAGGAGTGTGAGCAAGGTCCAGTTAGGACCTTCTTCCTGTTTTTCAGGTTGTTGGTGCTGCCAGTAAAGCAACTCCAGAGGAGAACTGAGAAATGAACGGTGCTGTACACAAACCACAGATGCTACACCCGAGCAGAGCCCAACAGACCATCACTAACCCAGGAGGGAGGATTCCTGCAGGGGAGCCACTTCGTGGTTCCAAGCAGACTGCAAAGTGAGACCCAGGGATGCAACAACTCATGACTTGGAGTCATCTGCTCTGTGGTTGGCTTCCCCACTAGACTGCAGCACATTAAATATTTGTTCAAAAACGGTGAACACTCACTGAGCACTTCCTGTGTGCCAGCACTTCCTGTGCTAAAGCACTTTGCCACACGGTCTCATGGTCCTCAGGACAGCTCCCTGAGCGGGGCGGCCCACCCATTTCACAGATGCCCTCATTAAGTATTTTAACCCAGGCAGACAGTGTCGGGGCTGTGCTGCGCACGCCTCTGTCCCACTGCCTTCCTTGTTCTCACATTTCCTGCTCGCTCCCACCGCCTTGTGCAGTGCTGGCGCACATAAGGACAGTAACAGCAAAACAGTTATTTTTCTTGGGAAATAAACGCTCACAGGCATACCCAGTGAGAGAGGAGCCTGTAAGTTCATGTCTCTCTTGGTCTTGTGACAGTGGAAACTTTGAGATCTCAAACTCAGCTTAACCCGTGCTGACGTTTCCAACCGCCTCCCCTCAGAACCTTATCCTCTCCCAATTTTCTCCTCGGTAAGTGGCACCTCCATTCACCCAGTGTTTCTGCCAAAACCCTGATTCCCACCATAGAAGATGAGGGGGGAGGTGGCTGGTACCTTCCACGTCTCCACCCCAGACCACCCTTGCCAGGCCTGGCCGGCCCCATGTGTACTGGCCAGTCTGCCCCCTTCTTCCAGCTCCACAGACACGATCATGGTGCAGGGGCCCTGCCGCCTCTCGCCTGCCCCACGGCAACGGCTTCGACTTTCAATTAATTTTCCACTCTGCAGGTCTAAAAGCACAAACCTCTGCATGTCCCTCAGGTCCCTTCCTGCTGAAAACCTTTCCAAGTCTACCGGTTGCACCACCAGTAAAACCCAAACTCCTTCCTGGGCCTGCTAGGCCTTGCTCCTCTGGCCCTGGGACCATGCCTCCCCTCCCGCTCCCCGCGGCTGGCCCCCCTGTGCCCCGCAAGTGTGAGCTCTTTCCTTGGGAGGGTCTGCAGTACAATCCCTTTGCCTGGAAGCGTCTTCTCCTTCACCAGGTCTCAGATCCCCGTGTGATGTTTCTCCCCCGGAGGCTTTCAGGGCACACCCGGGAGGTTAGCCCCCTGGTTATACTCTTCACAGTGTCCTTTCCTTTCCTCCACAGCACGAGGCACCATTTGTGATTGTGTATTTGCACATTTCTGTGATTTCTGAGTCACACAGATCTCCACAGCAGGTGGAAAGCTGTTCACCACGGTGCACTCTGGGTCTACCCTGCACCTGGCTGGGAGTAGGTCCCCCAGAAAAGTCTGCTGCAGGAAGGCATGCACGAGTGAAAGTATAAAGGAAAAGAAAATTCTGAGTGTCTGTGGAACACTGCATCTTCTCAACCTGATGTGATGGGGAAGAGGGAAACGAGACCAGAGTGTCTTGCAGAGAGTGGCCAGTCAGCATGGCCATTCACCTGTGTGGTCTCTTTGTGTGCCATTGGCTGAAAAATTGTTGTCACAAGTACGTGAGTCTATAAGGACAGCGGTGTACACGGTGCCCTTTCGAATTGTGCAGTGCTCAACTTGCACAATCACACATGACAGCCTTGGAGAGAATGATAAATGCCAAGGACATATCAAGAAGTCTGCGCAAGGATTGCTGGTTGGTTTGTATTTAGCTGTTCCCTGTGTTCAGGAAAACACAGAAGTGCCCCTAGGGATCAAGCCTTGAGCCACATGTCTCCCATATTTTTGTTTCTAGTCTCCACCATACTCTTTGCAAGTACCAACATTTATCTACCTTTGCACTCTCTGTAATTTTCTTTGCTCCATTCTTACTTCTCTATTTTTGGGGGAGGAGGTGGCTTTTTCTTTATTACAGCTGGCATCCTTCGTGAGCCTACTGTATTTTGGTCCTTTCCTTTGGCCAGTCAAGGATTCATCATCAATCATGCCAATAGCACCTGTGACTTGCTACCCTCAAAGTAGGTTCTGAGGGCTGGGCATGGTGGCTCACGCCTGTAATCCTAACACTCTGGGAGGCCGAGGCGGGTGGATGGTTTGAGCTCATGAGTTCGAGACCAGCCTGAGCAAGAGCCAGACCCCGTCTCTACAAAAAAATAGGGAAATTAGCTGGATGTGGTGGTGCCCGCCTGTAGTCCCAGCTACTCAGGGGGCTGAGGCAGGAGGATCGCTTGAGCCCGGGAGTTGGAGGTGGCTGTGAGCTAGGCTGACACCACGGCACTCTAGCCTGGGAGACAGAGTGAGACCCTGTCTAAATAAATAAATAAAAATAAAAAGTGGGTTCTGAATCCAAAGACAAAGAACGGCCTCTTATGTGACTGTGTGTGCCGGCCAGCCTTTTCTTCGCTTCAGGCGTCGGGCCAGTGGCCTTCTAGGGGTGAAGGACTTCTACTTCCATCTGTTCACAGGACAGCGGGGGACTGCCGCACTTCCTGTGCGGACGGTCGCATGCTGTTCTAGAGGAGATCTCTCCTCAAGCAGCAGGGGAGGGATGGGCCAGCTGTTCTTGAACTTTCTAAACACCCAGCTGACGGGTGCCCACACACACCCAGGATTCCATTTTGTTTGTCTAGCCTGGAAAGCCACAACCTCTGCCGGGGTTTCCTTAACTCTGGAAGAGAGACCTCAGGAAAGCAAATCTTATTATGTCACTTCCCTTCTGAAAACCCCAAAAGTTCCCCAAGGCACTTACCTCTTCTGATTGCCCTGTACAACCTCCTCCAGCTCGTCACACTGAGCCCCTCGCAGTGCTCCGAGCCAGGGCTCACATTTGCTGCGTGCAGAAGAGCTTTGCCTTCGCTTTCCTGTGGCCAACCCTGTTTTCCAGCCTCCGCTTGGATGTCTTTAACTCCCTCCCCTAAGACTAGGGCAGGGTCAGGCGTCCTTCCCGGCTCAGTCCCCATCTCAGCCCGCATCGTGTGGAAATGTTCGTCACCTGTGTGCTTCTACGCTAGGATGCACCTTTGATGGCAGCGACTGTCTGGTTCCCCAAACACTGTGGGCGACACCTTGCAACTGCTGGCTCACCCGGTGTGTCTTTGTGCAGTGGATGGATGGGTGAGTGAGAGTGCTGCACAGGCCCCTTCTCCCCTCAGGCTTCTGTTCCTGTCACCAAGGGACCCACTGAACAGGGACTCAGCACTGGTCTTTGGTCTTTGTTACTCGATTTAAGCAGGTTCTTCATCCCTAATGTGCATTTCCTTGTGGCTGTTCTACATCTCTCTACCTCCTCTCAACCCAAAAGCTCCATACAGAGCCTCCAAATTGACGCCATTCAGGAGGGAGGAGGCCGCGTGAGGAGAAAGAGCCCAGGGATGGGCTGGTGGCTCCAGAGGGATGTCGCTGAGATAAAGGGAGGACGGGCCAAGGAACCCGCAGTCCGGGGCTCCCTCTTTTATGTTCTGCCCTTTACCTTCTAAGTCCCCCCACTCTGACATACTTTTCCCTGTTCTGACTGTGTAAGGCAGATAGTCAGTCAGCAGCCACCAACGGGAGACACCAGGTGAAAGCAATCGCTGCGGCTGAGCTCCCTGAGCCTCCAGGGTCCGCTCGGCACAGCAGATGACCTCCTGAGACCCTCAGCCACCTAAGGAGGGAGCGTGCAGTCTCTCCGAATTCCAAGGAACCTGATGTTCAGAGGAGTTAACACCTGGGTCCAGGTCATGGCTTGTGGCAGAGCCAGCACCGCTGAGAACAGCAAACAGTTGCTGTGTGAGAAATAAATAAGACATGGGAAGGCTGGCTGGGAGGGAGGGAGCAGGACATGCAGGAACCTTGGTTGCCCTCTCCGAGGGGCCCTCCCTGCAGCCAGGGCCCGTGGGCCAAGTTTGCACCCCACATCCTCCTCAGAGGTGTCTGCCCCGCTGCTACGGGATTGAACATGCTGGGGACTCCAGCCGCACCTCCGCCCCTCCCTCCTAGACCCTCCTACTTGCCTGTTATTGCCAAGGCCAGCTGGTCAGTACACCCGTCCACACAGACTTAGGACAGTCCTGCTGGACACTGGGCTCCAGAGAAGGCCCCACCCTTAAGGCGCGCAGCGTGGACTACACCTTAGAACCGCCTGGGAAACCTTTACAAGCCACAGAGGCCTGGGTCCCACCCCACACCTGTTCAGTCGGATTCCCTAGGCTTAGCTTCTGGGGTTTTTTGGGGGGAGGCAGGGTCTGGCGTATTTTTTAAAGCTTCCCTAGTGATTCTTATGCAGAGCCAGGGCTGAAAGTCACAGCAGTTCAGGAGACAGATCCACAGAAAGGCTAAATAGCAGTGGAGGGCATTATCTACACACATAAAAAGACTCAAATTCCTTGGGAGGCAGGCAGTGGAGTTGGTGACAGCTTTGTGTGGGAGGTGACCCTGAGGGGCATCCAGAGGACGAGGAAGGAGACTGCAGAGGAGGAAATGCTGGGAAGGGGAACAGCGGGAGGCCCTCTGCCCTCCCCCCGCTGCTGGCCTCCTCCCTCTAACATCGCCAGAGTTTCCAACCCGCCCACCCACCCCCCAGAAGCCTAGGGAATCTCTGCATCCCATGGGTCTGACTTGGTGCTGCACTTTAGATGACAGCGCTTGGTTCCTCTGCTCCCAGGACACAGAAGTGAAGGAAAGCACCCACCCACGGAGGCACAGCACAGGCATGGGCTGCCAGCTCCTGCGCCAGCCACGACGTAGGGTGGACATCTCTCTGAGACCCCCCCTTTCCTCCACCTCCTCCCGTGTAGAGAGCAGGAAAGGGGCAGGCAAACTGAGTCCACAGGGAAACCAGTCTGTGGACAGCCATACACCAGGAAGTTCCAAGCTGAGACTAAATTACCCCAGAGACCTGCTAAAGTTCAAATGACAGTCACCATGGAGGAAGTGGTTCGAGACGGGGAACATGGCCATCTCTGCCTTCAAAACAATCCCCAAACAGGGCTTGGGATAGACCTCCCCAATGATTAGCTACATTTCAAGACTAACCAAAGATCCCCTAATATTTCCCCAGCCTCTCGCCAGGCTGTGGACCAGGTTAGGGTCTGTCCCCAGGGGCTCAAGATCTGGGGTAGGGCATTGTGCATGCCTGGGTGTGCATACCGCCCCTCACCACCCTCAGCTAACCAAGAGCACAATTTGCATCTGAAATCGTTCCATAGGTATGCCAGAGCAACCTCCTAGGTGACATTTCTTCACCCCCAACACAAATGGCTAGATTTGGGGCGACTCCCAAACGTGGAACCTGGGAAGGAGGTGTTAAAATGTAAATCCAGAGCTCTTAAATACTTTTAACGTCGTAATACAAGAAACAGATTGCTCCGGAGCCAAAAGGATTACCTTTTACATGCAAATGAAAATAATGAGTCTTTAAGTGTAGTTATTGTCAGGGTGATGAGCTGACTTAGGCTGGAGGAGAGGGGGCCTCCTGGGTGGGCCACAGTGCAGGATTAAACAAAAAACCCACCAGAGCAGAGAAGAAAAAGACCAAAAGGGGACGCAAGAACCCAGGAGAGGGGACTCAAACATTCCAGGGGCAGGCTGGCGGAAGCCAGAGGACTAGATTCTTGGGACCAGTAAGGAAGAGAGGGTGATAAAGGAGAATACTTAATTCCACTGGGACAAAAATGGAACAGAAATGTTCATCTCAGAAACTGAGCCCAGGCAGGCAAGGAGCGAGCATAGCACGTTGGGCTTCCGCTCCTCCAGCACTTGTAAAGCTCAGGATTTTAACTCATTTCCAAGAATGTGCTCAACTGTGGATTTCTGGATTACAGGACCTATGTGGAGATGTACTTTGATATCCCCAGTGCCTGGCATTTACTGAGTGCCTGCTGCTGAAGGAGTGATTGATTCCCTGCCTATCTCATTTATTCACCAACTACGGAGATCCTGCTGTATGCCAGGCAACACACCGTGTACCGAGGAGATGGTCCCTGCGCTTGTGAAGTTTACAGTCTATAGGGAGAGACAGAGCATGAATAGATACTTGATTAGTTAATTACATGGAAATCATTACCCTTAGGGTATGGAAGGATAAGAACACCGTAGGAGGGAGACCCAACCCAGAGCACGGGATATAGGATAGTTTCCCAAAGGAAGTGACATTCACAATGAGGTCTGAAGGATGGATAGGAGTCTGCTAGAGGGAGAAGCAGCATTCCAGGACAAGGGATAAGCATGTGCAAAGGTCAGTGAAAAGCTTAAGGAACTGAAAGAAGGAGGAGGGTGGCACAGGAGAGTAAAGAACACTATGATGCCAAGTGAGAGGTGACCATTCATGAACTTCCGGCTGGAAGCCCTGCCTCGTCGGAGGCAGAGGGGATACAGGAAATCCATTCTGGTGGATCTAAAATAGATCTACATCCTCTCATAGCTTACTCTTTGCTGATCCTCCTAGGGTTCTAGGCCCTGCCTTTCCCGCCACTGACCCTGGCTTAGGGAGCAGCCCTTGCCCCCCAGGCACCGAGGACTGATAATTGCCCACACTGGACAGAACAGCGACTTCCCACCAGGAGTCCATGGCAGTGGTGACAGGAGGCATTGGAGGGGAGGGCTCATCACTGGTGAGTATCAGAGAGTGGGAAGAAATGAGCAGAGCAGGCCACCTGAGGAGCGTTTAGGAGCATTCAGGAGACCCCCAGCCATTTCTGCCTCAATGAAGCTGAAAGTTGGGGCCTCTCTGGGATGGAACAGGAAGCAGCAGGCAACTTCTGGTTCTGGGGCTGGGGTGCGCAGGGGCAGGACACTGGCTTTGGAGGAGATGCCCATGGTGGGTTCCTGGTGGAGCCAAGTCCTGCTATAAACTGAGCTTGCAGGCTTAGATGAAGAAATCAGACTTAAGAATTAGCTCAAGAATCTTCTCCCCACAACTGAAAACGATTCAGAGAAAATATGGAGGAAGGAGGGACTGACCAGGAAGCTGGAGACACCCACAGGGGCTCTTGACCCTGTGGACAAGAGCCTGACCACTGACCAGATCAGAGGGCATACTGACCAAGGACCAGGAATCCGAACATCTTCTGGCCAGGGTGTCAATGCAGGGCAGGGGTGCAGCTCACTTGG
The DNA here is from genome assembly GCA_963574885.1 of Lepilemur ruficaudatus. Lineage (NCBI taxonomy): Eukaryota > Metazoa > Chordata > Mammalia > Primates > Lepilemuridae > Lepilemur > Lepilemur ruficaudatus. The sequence goes on from CAUYRT010007347.1 coordinate 33,261, forward strand.
GCTTGCGTTCATAGAGCCACTGGGGGTGTGCGGTGTCCTGAGACTGCCTTCAGGGCCAGCAACAACTCCAATTCACAAATTCAAGCAAAAGCCTCCATTTTCTGGGCCATCAAACTACCCTGGGACAAGTCAGGTAACTGTAAGAGACAGTCATCAAGCCAACTTGCCTCTGGCCTGAGGGATGTTAGAGTACAAACAAAAAACCAGTGGTCACACACAAGAAATGACAAATGTGTGAAGTCAGTCGCTGGCAGCTGCTGACTGTGTGGCAGAACATTAGGCACAGACCCACAGTCCACAAAAAAGAGGCTGGCTAAGTTGATTGCAGTGCCCACTTACAGAGTGCTGTGCTTTATAAAGATGGACACAGAACTCTCTCTATGCCCTTTAAGAAAAAAAATCTCCAAACTACATTTATGTTAAAAAAAAAAAAAAAAGAGCAAAGTGCAGAAGTGTGTGCAATGTACCACCTTGAGTATAAGAAAGGACAAAGAAAGAATAATACATATTCATAACTATTAATGTTTGCAAAAAACTCTGGAAGGCAGCTAATAAAAGTGGCAAGCTGTTAGGCTGGGTGAACATCAGGCAGAAAGCACAGGGAGCTGGAGTCATGACCTTCCACTGTAGTCACTTGTATGTTACTCTGATTTTTTCGACCATGTAACTTATCTGTGGTAGGCAAAATGGCTCCCTCAAGATGTCCAGGCCCTAACCCTGGGCCCTGTAGATGTGCTGCATTCTATACAGCGCAAGGAACTTGCAGATCTACTTAAAGTCTCGGACTTTAAAATGAGGCGAGATTGTCTGGGTGAGCCCAATCTGATGGCGTGAGCCCTTAAAAGCAGAGAGCTGTCTATGAATCTATCTATCAGCTCCAGCAAAAAGAGCCAGAAGTTGGAAAGGTGGGAGGGACTCAGACTGTGTTTGCAGGGTGGGACCACACGGAAGGCTGTGGAGCAGGAAAGCCACACCTGTAGGAGCAAAGGCCATCCCTGGCAGGCAGCAGCGAGGAGAGAGGGTCTCAGTCCTACAACCTCGATGAACTCATTTCGGCCAACAACCTGTACACACCTAACAGCAAGCTGTTCCCAGAGCCTGCAGAGGGGACGCAGGCCTGCCACCACCTCCCTTTCAGCCTTGCAAAGCCTTGAGCAGGGACTCTGCTGAGGCCAGCTGGACTTCTGACCTACAGGGATTGTGAGTGCTGTTTTAGGTCACTATGCTTGTGGTAATTTGTTACAACAGCAATAGAAACCAATAGGCTATTTAATATTTTTAAAACAATTTTTTAAATTGGTGCTCAAAAAATCTCTTCCTTCTCTCGCAGTTTTATTCCTTTGCAGAAGTCTTAGCTCCCTGAATGAAATTTAGAGAAGGAGTGGAGAAGCCACCTGGGAGAAATCGGGCCCAGTCCCATCTACATTTTAGGGCAAACTAGGCCCAGAGGTCCACTGTTGGTTTTGTCCTGTCCAGAACTCTAATCCAGGCCCCCCTCAAATGTTCACAAGACAGTGTCCAAGAAAGCACCGTAAAAGCAATGTTTCCTTACACGCACTCAGAGGGACAGCACAGTCTGTGAGCCCAGCCCTGTGGTTCCCAAAGCTTGGGCCCTGGGCCACACTCAGCAGCGACACCTTCCAACTTGCTAGAAATGCAGAACCTTGGAATCTTCCCAGGCCTACAAGACTCAGAAACTCTAGGGCTGGGACTCAGAAATCTGAGCTTTAACAGTCCCCCGGTGATCCTGACACATGCTCAAGTCTGAGAACCAATATATGTCCTAGCTGAATCTTTCTTTAGGCTGGGTAACCTCTTCCTTTAGGATAGATAACACCATCTTCTTAGGATGAGTGATGGAGCTGGTAGAGGCAGCGACTAGAGGCATTTCAGATGGTGGGGAGGGTCTTAGATTGTCCTAGTAGATCTCCAAGTGGCCACTAGGTCTCAATTGACAACAGAAACTTTGCAGTGTTGGATGAGCAAACAGAGCAGTAGTGTACCCAGCTGGGTCAGGCAAGCTTGGTGGGTAATGAAGGGATGTGGGAGGCTGCCTGTCACAGAAGGTCTGCTATCACACCATGGCAGTGCACACAGCCCTGGGTCACACCGGGAGGGGCCATGCCAGGAGGGTCAGGCACCGCATAGTGTGACAGTCCACACCATCCTCAGAAGTGCTGCTCCTTGTCAATAGAAGGTCCACCTAGAACACACTATTCCAGAATGCAAGTAAGGCAAGCCTAAGTAAACCAAGAAGCACCTGCAATTATTAACTGCAGAATGTTTTTTAAAACCTGGAAGGTGTTTGTGTGCTCAGTTCACATCCTACGTAGTTGGGCAAAAGTTGGCAAAGTATGACACACAGCTGAGCTGGAAAACAGAAATCTGGGGGAGAAAACAGATTTTCTAGGTACATGTAGGAGAAAAGGAAAGAACAAAATCTGACAGATACGTAAGGGAGAACTCTAGGGGCTAAATCGCTGGGGAGTCTCCTACCCACCATCCCTGGGCTGAGGCCTCTCTCCGCACCTTCTGAGCTGGATCTCTTAAACAAACAGATGATTGTCCAAGGGCCTGACCAGGCCTCCGCCCATCAGCTTCCTTTTGGTCCTCTGCCCACGCATGCCTCACTTGACTGTCCCCTGTGAATTGTTCAGATTCACATCTCCACATGCCCACCCCTAGATACAGCTTCTTGGCTGGTACCTAGGAGCGTGGCTTCTGCCTGTCCCAACCTCTGACCTGGCTGCACAGGTCTGCCCCAGCGGGAATTGCCTGGGGCTGCTCACTGTGCAAAGGGGACAGAGCCCTGGGAGAACGTCCTCAGGAGTCCCCTCAACACAACGCAGCCTGAACCCTGCACCTCTCTGCCATGTGGCAGGACACGTTTCACATGGGTGCTTGCGCAAAGGAGTGGGGAAGGGCGCGGGGCAGCTGGAGTCCAGGGGATGAATTTTTCATGGAGACAGAGACCCTTTTTTGGTTTGAAGGGCACATCAGAGGAACGAACTCAGGACACAGTTAGGCTGTGGCAGCCCCTGGAGGAGCTCCCACACGTGTGGACACATGACCGCAGGGGCTTTCCACATGGTGTAGGCACTTAACCTTCCAGAGAAGACACTTCCCTTCTGGGGCTCTCAACTTCTCTATCTGTCAGTGTGCTGGGGCTGCCAAAACAAAATGCCACAGACTGGGTGGCTGAAACAATGGAAATGTATTTCCTCACAGTTCTGGGGGCTGGGAGGTCAAGGTGTCAACAGGTTTGGTTTCTCCTGAGGTCCCTCTCCTTGGCCTGCAGACGGCCTTTCCTGTGTGCCTGATGTCTCTGTGTGTCTGAATTGCCTGTTCTCATAAGGACTCTAGGCGTGTTAGATTAGGGCCCTAACAGCCTCCTTTTAATTCAATCACCTCTTTAAAGGTCCTACATCCAAATACATTTCACATTTTGAGGCTGTGGGGGTTAGGGCTTCAACACATGAATCTGTGCGGGGGGGCCAAGTTCAGCCCGTAACAGTATCTGGGTAAGGAATACTAATGCCAATTGACTTCACTAGTTGAAGAAAGTGATTTCAAATGAGAAGGCAGAGATTTGTTGCCATAGCAGACCAAGTTAAAAGTACCTCCAGCAAAATTCCAGAAAGGTCTGCCTTGTCCTTTGTTAACAGAAAAGAGTCACTCCTCACGTGACTGTTTATTGAATGTTCTCTGTGTCAAGCATTATGAAGGCAAAGCCATAAAGGCCGAGAGACAGGGCCGCACTGCGACACAGACACTGTCTGATCTAATCGAGAAGTATTTATTGAGCGGTATTGGAGGTTAAAGAAATATCAGACAAATTTGATCCCAGTCCCCAAGGAGCTTGTAATTCTTGTTGGGGAGGCAAGACAAACTCGTATAAAACATCAGGAACAACAGCAGGCGATATATAACCAAGCTCTAAATTGTGTGGTGGGGACTTCACTTGCTGTTGGAATTCCAAATGCAGGAGATCCATGAGGGGCCGCGGACAGAAGCTGAATCACTCAGGCCGGGACATTCACTAGCCTGAGCCATTGTTCATGCTGTGGACTTTCTGCTCCAAATGGCAAAGCCAGCGCAAGAGCCTCGACCGCTCGGACTGCACAAGAGCTCCAGAGTTTCATTTCAAGTTTCTAACACCAGGAGGCCACTGCGGGTCTTGCTCAGCTCACCAGGGCCCCAGTCCCACTCTCTCCACTCAGCTTCCCTCCCCCGAGGGTGGATGATCAGGGGGCTCCCAAACCATGGCCCCACAGCCCCGCCTGAGGGGGCGATTTCAACAGGACGGAGCAATGAGCTCACCTCTGCCTCTCTCCCACCACCTTGTGGGGCCCCTCGGTAACGGGCCAGATGCCCTCGTGTGTTGACACCCACTGTGGCCTGCTGACTGCACAGGCCATCAGTTGACAGGATGTGGCAGGGAGGGAAGGGAAGACAGAAAGGACAAAGGTATGGGAACTGGGGACTAGAGTGATCGTCTGGCCTGACACATTTTGGGGGCCCCCCTTCTTGACCAGGTTTCTGGATTGGTCTGTGAGTGCAGCCCACACAGCCACTCTAAGACTGTTCTCACTCCCGGCTCACGTGCTGCTCGGGTTCCCTGTGGAAGGCTGCAGCCCCACCCAGGTTTCTCAGGTGTGCAGTGGACGCCTCTGGGTGGGCCCTTCTCTCCTGTGCACCTGAGTCCCTCAGGCAGTGACCTGCCCCAGTGGTGGCCAGAGTGCCTGCATTTCAAGTGGTATATTGGGAGTGTCTTAAAAACCTGTCTGAAATAAGCACATAAGAATCAGAATTCACTTTCACTGAGAAAGTGAATGAGGGTCACTCGGCCCTTTTAGGAGCCACATTCCTTGGGGTGGAATGGGAATACGTAGCATGAAACAGAACCTCCTAGAACTCCTCAGACAAAGGAGCCTAAAGCTGAGCATCCTGAGAGGCCTGGCTTTAGCTTGCTCCCCTCAGCCAGTACGTGCCACAGCTCCTGGGAGCCCCGGAAGCCTCAGATCTGCCTCTCTCCAGGTCAGTCGCTGTGTGGGCTGAAAACACCTGCATCCATGTGTCCAGGAGTCTGCCAGGGGCTGTTCTCCCAGGCATAGGAGCTCAAGCCTGCACACAGCACTGGTGCCCAGCATAGCATTTTCAGTCACCTGGCTCAGTGGCAGTGGGTTTGGGTTTAACCCTGTCTCCCAAGAAGGAAAAGGGGAAACCAGCTACTGAATGGGTAGGTGTGCACTGGGGCAAGAACTCCTAATAAGAAATATATTATTCCTTGAGGACTGACATTGCGCCAGATGCTTTTCATATGAGACTTTATTTGATCTTCTAGGTATTGTTATCATTCCCATTGTAGAAATGAGGAAACCGAGTCTTCAGAAGCTAACTAGCCGAGGGACGTGACTTGGCCAAGGTCATGTGGCTGGTCATTGGGGAAGGTGGACTTGAACTCAAGCAACTCCCTGGCTCACATATTAATCACTAGGCTACCTCCCTCCCTTGTAAACTGAGGTTGTCAATTCTCACTACCATCAGGGTTGGCTCCTTTTCAAAACCAAAATCAGGACACGAGAGAGAAGACTTAGGAATAATATCTTGTCCTTAGACTATAAACCTACAGCCTGCAGGCCAATTTTTTAAAACTTCATTGAGGCATATTTTACATATCATATAATTCATCCAATTCAAATGTACCAGTCAATGATTTTTAGTAAACTTACCAAATTATGCAACCATTACCTTAAATATGTCTTAGAATATTTTCATTACCCCGATAGGATCCCTCCTACCGTCTTACCTGCAGGTCAAATAGGAGCCACAAACATTGTGCTTCACCCACCGTATTTAAAATATGTTTTTAATTTTTTGCTAGTTTTTTACTTTTAAGGGACAAGATCTTGCTCGGTCCCCAGACTCAGGTGCAATGGCACAATCATAGCTCACTACAACCTCGAATTCTGGGGCTCAAGTGATTCTCCTGGCTCAGCCTCCTAAGTAGGACTACAGGCATGTACCACCATGCCACCTTTTTTTTTTTTTTGGTAGAGACAAGGTATTGCTATTTTGGCCAAACTAGTCTCAAATTTGTTAGCTTTTTTTTTTATTTTAAATTGTTTAATTTTTAATTATTGTGGGTACATAATAGTTGTATATCTTTGTAGGGTACAAATGATGCTTTGATACAGGCATACAATGTATATTAATCAATCAGAGTAATTGGAGTATCCATTACCTCAGACATTTATCATATCTTCATGTTAGGAATATTCCAATTCTACTCTTTTAGTTATTTTAAAGTATACTCTAACTTATTATTGATTATAGTCACTTTGTTGTGCTGTAAAATATCATTCATTCTATCTGACTAACTATATTTTTGCACCCATTAACAATTCCCACTTTATCGCCCCTCCCCACTACCCTTCCCAGCCTTTGGTAACCATCATTCTACTCTCTTATCTCCATGAGATAAATTGTTTTAATATTTAGCTCCCACATATGAGTGAGAACATGGGAGATTTGTCTGTTTGGCTTGTTTCACTTAACACATAATGTTCTCCAGTTCCATCCATGTTGTTGCAAATGCAGGATTTCATTCTTTTATGGCTATATAGTATTCCATTGTGTATATGTATCACAATTCCTTTATCTATTCATCTGTTGAGGGACAGTTAGGTTGATTCCAAATCTTGGCAATTGTGAATAGTGCTGCAATAAACATGGGAGTGCAGATATCTTTTCGATATACTGATTTCTTTGGATATATACTTAGCAGTAGGATTGTTGGGTGCTAACTTTTTAAAATGAGACAAATTTCACACAAAATTTAAAATTTTAACTTCTCTTAAAAGAATCAGAAGATTGGGCAAAATAGAACTGTTGTGACCGCTTTGTTATTGCAAAGCTAATTTTTGGTCCTCACCAAAAAGGAGCTAGCTGCTCTTTTTACTTGGGTGACCTTCTCTGAAAACAAAGTCACATGTCTTGTTTTAAAGCTTCATAATTAGGGTTTATACCTGATGTGGCAAAAGGAAGCTCAGGGTTTGCTACCTCTTTGGAATCAACCTCTCCCTATACGCAAAGATGGCATTTCTGGAATCTTGCTTTTTGGTTTACCTCTGCCAGGTTCAATACAGACACACTTCTCTGGGAGCTCTCAACGGAGTTGACCAGAGGATGCTTTAGTTACTACATCTGACATTGTTGGTTTTCCACTAAATTCCTCCTTTGTTCCTTGTTCTTTTGTTCAAAGTGGCAATATTTTGGGGGATAGTGGGCCCAGCTCTGGGGAGTAAACTGTGATTGGTGGGCCCACTCTGGGAACCCCAGGCTTCTTTGACAGTGATTGGCTCAGGAGTTTCCCCTAGTCAAAGAGACAAGGGGGACACTGACATAGGCTGGGGGCCTTTGGAAAAGATTGTCCTCCCTTTTTGCCATCTTTGTTTATTGCCACAATAAGCGGTAACACTTGGCGCTACAGCAGCCACCTTGTGATCATGAGTGGGAAGCCAAGGGAATTGCAGAGAAGCCGAAACAGCCCTGACATTGTTGCACTGTGAAATCACCCAAACAGCTACTTCTGGACTTCCTGTTACGTGAGATAAGACTGGCCCTTATTGTTTAAGACGCTTCTAGTTACGCATTCTGTTATTTGAAACCAAAAACATTCTGACTGCAGTGTAACATTTTAATCATGAATGCTGTTGCCAAAACTAAGATGTGTCCCTGGTTTCCAGCATTTGCTGAATTTGTTAACCATATTTCAGAGGTGGGTTTCTCATGTATTAAGCTCTATTCAGCCATTTTATGTTGGTGTTTATTTTTTTTTAACTCTCAAGAGCTGAGCTTTTTTTCATCTTAACTCCAGAGTTTATGTGCAAATGATATGCCCTAAAAACTGTATTACAAAAGGCCGTGATGTTGGCAGAGGAGACAAATGACAAATGCAGAGACCTTGCCATAGCAGATGCACCTCCTCCAGCAATCCTGGATTAAATTAACAAGCAGGCAAAGAGGGTCACCCTGTAAAATCACAAACTGGTGGCCAGCTCTGAAGACCTATGAAATGGCTTTGTTTGCTGCCAGCCTCTGCCCACAGTCTTGTTTTAATTAGAGAATTAATAGTCCCTAATGTCAGGAAGGCTACAGCTGCTTCCAGCCTCACCCACCCCAACACCTGGGGGAATGGTATTCAGTCTCTCTACTGTTGCCAGGCGAAGGGGCAGCCTGAGCACTGGCCACTGCCCTGCGCTGCGCTTGAAGCTTCACTCGCTGACATTAGCTTCTGTCCGCTGAGCACCCAGCCTGCACCAGTGTCTCCTGCCCATTACTGCGATCCCTGAAACAACCTTGTTAAGTAGGAGAACTTGTCCAAGATCAGTCTGTCTCCAAAGTCTGCCCTATTTCCCGATGCCATGCTGCATCGCTGCCACTCAGCTCCAGACAAGGAGACCAGAACCATCACCAAGTTAGTGGTGGGTCCCTGAGCTGCAGCTCACACTCTCCTAGCAACTGCATTCTGGTCTCCAGTGCTCTTGCTCCAGAGTCCTAACCCTGAGCCCACCTCCCAAGGCCCCAGCAGTGAACAGGACCCTTCTGCCTTGGCACACATCCGGAATCTGTTACAGGAAGCTGCCAAGCAAACTAGCCCAGCCAGGTTTGCCTCCTTCCTGCCTGTCCACCTGGGAGTGGAAGCCTGCCCCAAGCCTCCCTGGGGAAACAGCCTCCCAAAGACAGCCTCCAGTATTAAACTAGAACCAGAGACAATGTTGAGGATGTGTCCTCGCCAAAAAGTTTTCATCAGAAGCCAATCAAGCCTCTTAGAGCTATTAATAAGTTTCGGTTTGCAGGAAATATACTGATAGAGGAACAAGTAAAGTAACATGACGAGGAAATAATTTGACACATTTACAATATGGAACATTATAAAAGACAATTGATCTGTCTCTCCAGAGGTCAAAAGGTGAAGGGATTGTTCTAGATTAAAATAGATTTAAGGAAAATAATAAAATGCAACGTGTCATCCTTGATTGGGTCAAACCAGCTACAAAAGATATTTGGGGGCAAATAGGTAAACTTAAATATGGGCTTGTTATTATATTGAATTAAATAATTACTTTAACTTTGTTAGTTGTGACAATGGCACTGTGATTATATAGGACAATATCTTCACTTTTGGAGATATATTTGATGGAGTGAAGTTACCATGTTTGTAATTTACTTTAAAATGACTCAGAGAAACAGAGAGAGACAAATATGGCAAAATGTTTGCATCTAGTGGTAAATTATAGAATATTCTTTGTAGTATTCTTTCTAATTTTCTGTATGTTTGAAACTTTTCATCATGAAAGTTCTGAAAACTAGACGGAGACTTGGAGCCAGGGCCTCTGTGTTGCTTTGCTTGGGTTTTGCCCACAGGGTTCTGTCTCCTGCGTTGGCTGACCTGCTCTTTCAGCCTGGGCCCCCCGCAGCTTGAATGAGCTGAGACTGAGCCCCTAGAACTAGACCAGCAAACACTGGTTCAGGGGCTAGACAAGGAATTCTTAATTGGCATCTTGGCGATGAAGATAAACATCTCTCCCTAAGGGGAGCCCCTGGGAGAGACAGCCCCAGACAGCGCGGCCAGGGCCCTCCTGACATCCCTCCTGTGTGAAGAGGAACAAAATTAATAGCACAGTAAGATGATTAGCAGCCAGGATGGGCCCAGAAGTTAGAACCATTTATTAGAGTACAAAGTCATTGCTGGTTATAAAGATAAAAAAAATGAGAAAAAGAAAAAAAAGGATAAAAAATGAGGTTGACATTCCCCAAGTCAGTTAATAAACTTAGTACAATTTCCATAAAACACCAGTGAACAACTTCACAGAACTTGACAAAATTATTGCATAACTCATATGGAAAAAGAAATGGGCCAAAAATACAGGCTTGAGGAATATTTTGGAAGACTGTAAGTTCCTTGAGAAGAACCACACCTGGCCTGTCTACCTCCCCACCAGAGCCCCCACTACTGTCACAGGCTGTTGCATACAACAGGTACTCAAACAATTTTAAAATTGTATCAGGACTCTGTTTTCTTCATTTAACCTGGCGCAAACTTCGGGAGTAGAGACTCCCCTAGGCATTTGGACATCGGACTGCTGAGTCAGACCCCACTCACCCTGAAGGATCAGGTTCAGCCACACCAAGCCAGGCTGCGTGAAATTTCACTGGAATGCCAGAGCTAGCCTTGGAGTTAAGTAGACAGAGATTCAAATATTGGCTCTACCCAAAACTAATTGATAAATTTTATCATCTAAAAATGGAGATTTTTTGTGTGTGTGTGTGAGATAGAGTCTCACTCTCTTGCCTGAGCTAGAGTGCTGTGGCGTCAGCCTAGCTCACAGCAACCTCAAACTCCTGGGCTCAAGCAATCTTCCTGCCTCAGCCTCCCGAGTGGCTGGGACTACAGGCATGCGCCACCATGCCCGGCTAATTTTTTATTATATATTTTTAGTTGTCTAGCTAATTTCTTTCTATTTTTTAATAGGGACGGGGTCTTGAACTCCTGACCTCGTGCGATCCTCCCACGTCAGCCTCCCAGAGTGCTAGGATTACAGGCGTGAGCTACTGCACCCGGCCCTAAAAATGGAGATTTTAATAGTACCTCCCTCATAAGAGAATCCTATAAGAAAACACATCCGTCAAAATGCATACAGTAGGTGCTCAATAAACAATGGCTGGTGTTATTTTTGTTATGATTACCACTGTAGTTGACAAAGCCCTTCTAAGTACAACCTACCAGAATAAATTCCTCATGGCCAGTTTCATAGGTAAGTTCTGGTTAGCCAATAGGCCAGTCAACTCTGCTAGGATCAGGACTAAGTCATACACATGTCTGTTTTCCTCTGGGTTCAGCAATGCCAGTCACAGAGTAAGTGCTCAGAAAAGCATCTGGTCAATAGACTGGACTCAGCTGAAGTCCACAACCTTCCATAATGTGGGGCTCGGGGACTCCCCAGGAAAGAGGAGGTGGACAGCCACTAACCCCAAAGGAATCTGCATGGAAAGTGCTCAAGAAGATGGTGCACTGGCTCTTCTGCCCTTCAGAACCCTGGCCTGCAAGAGGCAGACTTCCAGAGCTTCCCCAGGATGGAAGTTTCCTGGGGCTTCTGCCAGAGCATTTAGGCTTAGGGAAAAGACAGGCAGTAATTTAAGCTGGCTGTGTGACCAACCACCCTTAAGAGGTAATTTTATTGGGCGACCTTGTCTCTGGAGAAGGAAATGGGCTATAGTCAAAGAGATTAGCATTCTAAAAGCAATTGAATTCGTAAAGTAGAAAAGGACCTCGAGATCAGAGCCTGCATTTTACACAGGAAGGCGCTGACTGGGCAAGTGTCTGGCCCTGGGCCACCTAACTTGTCAGTGGCTAGGCAGGCGAGACCTGGGAGCTGAGCTTTCTGACTCCCCTGCTGCTCCATCCACCGCTCCAGCCAGCCTCTTCTGGGACACAATCCCACACAGGGGCAGACAGTGTCACTACTCCTCATCCTCCTAATCTGTCCTTCGATCCTCCAGCCTTTCCCCCTTCCTGCCTGCCAGGCACCATGCAGTTGGAAGGGGCCGAGTGCTCAGAGAGCAGGAGCTGGGACTTGGGGTCCTCCCAAGGTGTTGTAGGGGTTTTTGGCTGCTTGACGGAGCAGGTCAGGCATCTGCAAAAGGCATCTACATTTCTCACACTGTCCCTAACCGCCAGGCCCAGTGCCAGGTGGCAGACTCTGTCAACTTAGAAGCCGTGGCTTTGTAACCAGAGGGAGGCAGAAAACACACCCTGGCAACACAGACTGGCCTCTGGGGAAGGAGAGAGAGGGAATGGTCTGCGGAAGTTCCAGCAAATGTTCTCATTTAAACAAACAAACAACAAAAAGAAAATAACAAGCTGGCGAGACAGCCAAGGGGCACAGCAAGCAAACTCCCGAAGCTGTAATGAAGTGTAACTGCCTTCCAGAGTGTAACTGCCTTCCAGATTCTCGTGTGCTGGGAGGGCTGCGAGTTTATTAACCTGGTCCAAGACAGCCTCGCCTCCAAACAGTTTAGCCTGCAAGTGAGACACTAGCACTGGGGCATGAAGGGGACTGAGAAATGACGCTGCACAGGTCTTGGGCCCTTGGAGAGGGGAGTCCAAACGGGGCCACGGTGAAGGGAGGCGCTGGGGAGAACCGAGCACCCCTTCAGGGTGGTTGGTCACACGGCCAGCTCTGGCAGGCCTGGGGGTGGCTGTTCTGTCCCTATGTGGGACAATTTCCACCCATTTGGTCCAGGCTGATACCAAGGCTAGAAGGCGGCTGGTTTGGCCCCCACGACTGTGCTGATTCCCGTGTGAGAGTACACCAGACCAAGGCCCAGGAGTTGTTACGTGAGTCTGTGTCAGTATTAATCCTGGGGGGATGCCTACCCAGTCAGAAGCCCTGTGCCAGGCGAGGAGGGCATTGCCAGGGGGTTTGCATGGCAGAAACTAGCATATGGGCCCCAAAGAAACCTTTCTGGGCAGAGGGAGGGAGGGCGGTACCCACATGAATCACTCTCTGGTGGTTTTTCTTTGCTTTCAGAACCTGTGGCTAAGGCAGAAGGACCAATAGGGCCCCTGGCCGCGTTGCTTTTTCTCCTCCCAGCTGCTTCAGTCTCTCTCAGAAGCCTCCTGGACACAAAACAGCTGAGCAGATAAACAAGTCACCACCTGCTCCCTCCTCCCCCGTGACACCGCCCCTGTCCCCAAGTCCCACCCCTTCCTCTATGCACTCTCCCTCCATTCCTCCCTCAAGCCAAACTTCCCTGCAGCAGCTGCAGCCTGCTCTCCCCGCCCAAGCTGCCTCCCCAGCACAGCCCCCACCGCAGCCCCTGTGCCCACCAATGGCAAATGAGGAACATGTGTACCCAGCCCTGGGCTCTCCCTCCTCCCGGGGCCATTTTCAAACAAAACAGTTGTGCTTTCTGGAAGTAAGACGTGGAGCTCTGGAGTCCCCAGGGAAAACGGGTTTATGGCATCCGCCAGCCCTGGAGCCAGTGTGTGTCTGGCCCCTTGGCCCACAGCCCCACTGCCAGGCCCAGGAGAACTGGAAGGAAGGGGTTAATCTGGGCAGAAGAAGTGGGAGGGGCCAGCGCCATTCCTGACTGCAGGGGAGGCCAGCCCTGGGATGGAGGGCAGCAGGAAGCAGCCCAGAGAGGCCAGGGGCCAAGGCCCAGTTTAAACCCTGAATGGAGGCCACCTTTCTGGTAGCTGGCATGTGCTCACAACCCCCCTGGCCCCTACAGGCTAGCGTGCACATGATGTGCTCTTATTACTGAAGTAGAGGTTGTCACAACAGACTCGGGTTGGTAGCCTGAAGCCCTGAGTCGTGCTGCTTAATAAGTCCCCAGCGCCAATGGCAGGCAGTACCCAAGGCCCGGTTGGTGGGGAGACAGGAGAGGAACCCCAGAGTGCTTCCTCCCAGGGAAGGGTGCTGTGTGCCACGGGCTGGGTTGTGGCGATCCCCCAGAGCTTTTCTTGGCAGCTTAAGAGTTTAACGCTGGGTCGTATTGGCGAGAGCGTCAGTGAAGACACTGTAAGGCGGCAGCAGTGGGGCAGCCTCTGTCTTCACCCCCAGCTGCCGGGTTTCCTCAGAACTCTGTCTCTACTGTTGTGTGGACAAGACAGCCGATGCATTTGGTGTTTGACAGAAACAAACTCCTATCTGTCTGCACAGCCTGACGCTGTGAGGCTGTTTTGTATGGAAAGCAGCAGGACACAAGCCTGGATGGCTCGGAGCTGGGTGTGAAATGGTTAATGCCTGTGTGTGACTGTGGGCAAGTTACTTAACCTCTCTGAACCTTGGTTTTCTCATTGGTATAATGGAAATAATATCTACCTCTTAAATTAAACTACTCTTCTATTTTTCAGGTGAAGTTAAGTGACCAGGCAACGTCAGTGTGAGATACAGAAAACACCCAGCATTCTGCTGGGGCTCCACTTGGTGCTCAATGCAATAGTTTGCCTTTTTTTGGTATTCTGTGGGAGACGCAATGGAAATACCAGTGGCTAGTGGCGGTGGCAGGAGGAAAGGGCACCCGAAACTCAGTGGCTCTGAAGAGGTCCCTGCAGACCCACTGGACAGAGGAGGGAAGGACACCAGAGGGAACTCCTCTTCCAGGAGGAAGTCAGTGGACCTGGAGTCCTTCCCTACTCACTGAGCAGTTTCTCGTCCTGGCACTGTGAGATTCTGGGACAACTATTTCTTTATTGTGAGGGCTGTCCTGTGTTCCACAGCATGTTTAGCAGCGTCCCTGGCCTCTACCCTGTGGGCACCGGTAGCACCCCTCCCCCCACAATTTGGTTATTATAACCAAAACGTCTCCAAACACTGACAAATGTCCCCTGGGGGGGTGGGCAGACTGTCCCTGCTGAGAGCCACTTCTGTAGAGCTAGAAGTCTGAGCCAAGGCTATGTTTATGGCAGGGAGTCACTGAAGGTTAGAGGATGGATGTTCACCAATACCCTTCTCTTAAACAAAGGTTTCCAAATGCCTAAGAAGGAAGATTCGGAGATGGAGAAGGGGACAAGTGGCTACTTGGGAAGTGCGGTGTCTGGGGGGGGCTGTTGTTGAGCAGGCTGGCAGCAGAGCCACAGCCAGTGCCCCCCCCAGCATTGTCCCCCAAGGGGCACTGTCTTGGTAGAAGTTTTCCACTCTAGACTTTTGTCTCACCTCATTTGCCGAATTGAGGCCAATTCTCTTTTTTTTTTTGAGACAGAGTCTCACTCTGCTGCCCAGGTTAGAATGTGGGCTAGAGTGCCATGGCGTCATCCTAGCTCACAGCAACCTCAGACTCCTGGGCTCAAGTGATCCTCCTGCCTCAGCCTCCTGAATAACTGGCACTGCAGGCTACAGGTGCGCCACCATGCCTGGCTAATTTTCTTCTATTTTTAGTAGAGACAGAGTCTCCCTCTTGCTCAGGCTGGTCTCAAACATCTGACCTCAAAGGATACTCCAGCCTCAGCCTCCCACAAGTGCTGGGGTTACAGGTGTGAGCCACCACACACCACCTTGAGGTCAGTTTCTGAATCAAACTGGAAAGCAATTTAGGGTGGTGGGAGTCATCTGTCCCTGTCCTAGCTGGCACTAATGAGCTGTATGACCTTCGCTGAGCCATTTGGTCTTTCTGCAATGTTTCTTGGGCTGTGAAATGTGGGGGCTGCAGTCACCGAGTTCTATGGTCCCTTTCAGCTATAAACTCTAAGGCCTGTGATTAAATCACCTGGGTGCTTGTAAGTTCCATCTTACTGCACAAGAAGCCAACAGCAGAATGCTCCACATGTCTTTGTGAAGAAGGATTGTTGCTGAGAAATACTTCCTGAGTTCCTACTGTATGCAAAGCAGTACGCTATCCTTTTCCCCATTCCTTCAAGGGCTCACAATCTAGTAAAAGAGATAAAAATAATTCCAATAAAAGCCCATTCCTCTCTGATGGCCACAAAGTCAGGCAGATCTCAGTATGAAGGCTAGTTCCAACACTGTGAGCGACATAGGTTATTTGGGTCACTTAATCTCAGTTTCTCCATCTGTAAAATGGGTATAGTAATACCAACTATGTCGGGGGGGTTATTTTAAGAGTCAGATGATACAGATAAGACAATTAACATGGTGCTTGACACATCATGAAGTGCAAAATGATTGTCAGCAGCAAATATTTATAGGATACTCTTCACCAGGCACTGTGCCAGGCCTTGGGCTAATGGACATGAGGGACAGGATTCCTGCTCTGGAGAAGATCACCAGCTGTAGGGGAAGAAGCAAGGAACAACTACAGTGCCCCAAGAGGCCATGACAGAGGCAGGCAGGAGAGGCATGGACACAGGGAAGGCAGCTGGCCGTGACGCAGGATCAAGGCAGGCATCTCAGGTCAGAGTGGCTTGAAGTGTGGGCAGTGCTATTTGCCACAGTGAGGAGACAGCAACGCCAGGAGGGAACGCATCTGTGAACAGGCCAAACCCTGAGCCCTTCTGAATGTCCTCAGCAAGGCTGAGTGTGCGTGGGACAGTGCGGAGAAGTGAGCCTGAATGTTGGTTTCAGAAAAAAAGGGATCTGCACAAGAAAATGCCTCCTTTTTATTAGACACACTAGTTCCCTTTTTGACCTAATCAGTAGGAAGCTCAGAGCCAGTTTTTAGGCTCAAATGTTGCAGCCCTCCTTGAATCCAGATTTTCTGGTGTAATTATTTTCTTGCCCAGGCTTCTTTCACAGCTTGGACTTCAGCCTTTAATCTGGGGTTTATGGTCCTTGTGCCATTAAGTTATAAACTGCCTTGAATCTTTTTTGAATACATTGAATACAGATGGTATTTAAATGAATGAATGAATGACTGTAAAACGCAGACATGTACAGAAAAGAATGAAGTCAGACCCCTTGGGGTAAATCACACCGGGCAGCAGCGCAGTCTGTCTTGCTCGTGGCAGTCCTGGCATACTGTGGGCGCTCAGTGTGGCTGGTGACTCAGAGGTCAGTAAGGGCTGTTTCACCAGAGTACACCAGGACTGACCTCCAGCCACTGTCTGGCTGCATCGCATACTCTGGCTCTTCACTGGACTTCTGTGTACACTGTTCACTAATTGTTTTGGCTGAAAGCCTTGTTGCTCCAGCCAGATGGCAAACTATCCCTCAAGGACAGATACTTTGTCATATATGCCTGTGGCCTCCAGAACTGCACCTACACAGCGCTGGTCACAAAGCAGCCTCCCCAGATTTCTTTGGCTTTAGTCAAATAAGCACCTGCAATTCCTTGCAATTGAACAAAGATGAACCACCCTACCCCGCCAAGTCAGGCTGGAATCATTTGCGCTCCGATCATACATTCGACCATAGAGTGGCATCGCTTTCATTCATCCTGGTAGTCAATACCTGCTGAATGAAAGGAGGAAAGGGCTGCTTCCTATTAGCCCAGCTTGAAGGTCTTTGCGCACAGTTTTCTCAACAGCATTATCTGGCCCCTTTACACAAAAGGCAGGGGAGGGGAGGAGGAGCACACAGCTGCCCAGCGAAGGGGCAGAGGCTCCTGGTGAGCAGAGCTGGATGGCAGGCAGGCCTCTGGAAACTGCCGCCGCGGCCACTGCCATGCTTCCCATCAGGTGGACCGGCCACTTACCGAGAGTCAGGCTCAGGCCAAGGACTGGCCGGGTGACACTCACAGTACTCTTGGTATCCTGGGATCCCAGTGGCCTCTCACATGCTCTCTCCCTTCCTGCTTCCTTCTTTTTCTTTCTCTCTCTCCCCCTTTCTCTCTATTCCTCTCAGTGAAAGGACTCCCTTGACAAGAGTATCAGGTTTCAGTTGTCTGTGTCCTGGGAAATTACAGGATCTTTCCCCCTTTCTCTTTTTAACCAGAATTACACTTGCAGAGCGCCTTGGCTCCCCTGGCCTGCTCACCCAGCCAGAAGATGGGCAGGGTCACAGATTGAAGCTTCCAGACTTGCTCTCTTCCTTCTTGGTATGATCTGCTCAAGTCTGAACTCCAGGGACCCTCCCCTAAGAATTTGGCTGTTCTTGCCGAGGTGGGCAGCTCAGGCATGCCCTCTCTGGGTCAGGAGTCTGGCCACCAGGTCTCCTTCCACTCCAGGACAGCTACAAAGGGAAACACCAGATTATTTGTGATCAGATATTCCCTTCTCATTTAGACAGAGAAACAGGAGGCCCAGAGAGTAGGTGGGATTGAGAACAGCAGGGGCTAAAGAGCAAAGGGCAGAGGAGAAATGATGAGAGGGACAGGAGGAACTCCGTGAATTACCTTCTGCTCTGGGTTCCGGCCACCGAGAGTACAATGGAGGAAAGAGGGCGCTGAGGGCTTGACCCAGAGAGGTTGGATTTAGAAAATTTGAAAAGATCAAATATTGGTGACCGCAGTGTGACCACAGTGTGGAGACTGAGCCCTCCCATCACCAGTGATAAGCAGTCAGTAGCTACGACTCTGCTTTACAGGGTAATTGCGGCCAAGTGGCTCCTGAGTGTTGCTAATTTGAAAGGCCTGGGACACAGGGGCCGGTCTTGGCCTCCGTCAGCACCCACAGAGAAGCAGAGGTCGGTTGCTAATGTGCTGGAGACTGGACATCACCAGTGTCCTCACTTTCAGGAGGGAAAACCACAGCTGAGAGGCCACCTGATCCCCCAGGTTCACTCAGGACTTGGGGATGGATGGCTCAGAGCCCAGCCGCGCCCTGCTCCACCCACAGGCCACGAGGCTCCCGGCCAACTAAGCAAGGAGTGCACAGTGCAACGTGATACAAAAACAAAAACAGGCGAACAGGGACAAAAGCAGAATTGGGGGGTGGAATCTGTGGCTGCGGAGTGGGGGCAGGTTTTGAGTTCCGGGGGCGAGTAATGGAGGACTTGTGGCTCCTGAGTATTCTCAAAAGGGCAGACGCTGGAGTCCAGAGCTCCCGGTGCCAGCCCTCCCCTCCCCCACCCGAGCCTGGCTGCTGGGGCACCTGGTTTTTCCAGGGCACAACTTTTAGCACCTCAAAAGAAAGCTGAAGGGGAGTCAGGATAGAGCGTCTGGCTCAGATTTCCCAACTTTGTGCCAGCCAAAGTCTTAGGAGCTGCGAGCTGTGCACAGTCCTAACCTCAGTCCTATGGTTCAGATGAAACATAAAACCCAGGCCTCGGGAGTCACACGTGGTCGCCAAGGACACCCCAACCTAGGGCTAAGCTAAGGGCATTAGCCCGGGTGGCTTGTGACTGCTCTGCAGCTCGGATCAGTCCTTCTGCAGACCCACAGCTTGCCCCCACCTGTCACCTCCAGGACCCTCTGGCCGGGTCCCCTTCAGACACAAAATTCCCTACGCTTACCTTCGGGCTCACGCGGCTGAGGAAACAGCACGAAACTTCCCAGGGTTATGAGAAATAACTTTCCTAGGAATGTCACCAGCTGCAGATGCCCCTGTCATAAACTGTCCCAGCTTTAAGCCGCCTAGGGCTTTTATCCCCTCCTCTTAGCTACTCATTACCCAGCTTAATTAGGCCAGGAAATGCTCTCGCGGAGGACACTCTCGGCAGGAGGCGAGACTGGAGGAGAGGTTCTCAGCAGCTCCATTTCCTGGGGCTGGGGCTGGGGGCAGGGGAGGCCGTGCAGGAGGCCGGCTGCGATGGCAGGCTGCGGCCTCCGCAAACAGCTGCCGGGAAAGAGGCAGAGATGTGCACATTTGCTCCCAGGCCCTCCAGGGAGCTGAGGGCTGCACTTGTTTACGGGAAGAGCACGGGATCTGAAGGCTTGGAAGTCCCTGCCCACCCTCTCCCCGCCCATCTCAGTACACCAGCCTCGCCACCCTACCCCCACCCCTTCCCGGGAAGAGATTGCACCCTCAGGAAGCACTCAGTATTTCAGCCCGACCCTGACTCAATCACAGCCAAAGACAGGGCAGGCTATGCCTCCCACTCTCAGCCCGCCCTGACCTTCACCCTAGACCGCCCTGAACGCGCGCGCGCGCGCGAGGTCGGGGCATGGGCCGGGCCCCCCAGAAAGGCAGTAGTGCCAAGGTTCTCCCTGAGCTGGGACGCGGGAGTGGGTCTGCCTGCGGTAAAGCTGGGTGCGCGTCACCCATTTTTGCAGCTTTCTGCGGCGGCGGTATTGGAGGGGGCAGCCGTGCAGGGCGAACAGAATGGGATTGACATCAGGACAGCTGGAGTCCGAGTCTGGCTCTGCCGGTGGGTAATTCTGTGACCTTCAACACGCTCTTTCATTTTTATGCACCTCAGTTTCCTTAGCTGCAAAAATGGGGACAGTAACATCAACCTCTTGCGAGGCCGAGACGATCTACTTACCGTCCTTACGGCAGAAACAGGCGTCAGGGGCCGCGGCGCGGGCTCAGGACGCTGGTTCGGAGGCCTGTGAGGGTTGATTGCGCTTCGAGGGAAGGTTTAGAAAGGAGGAAACAAGTATCAGTGAGCTCCATTCCCTGGTAGGGGCATTCATACTCACATTATTCTACTTAGTCATCAAATATTCTGTGGAGACTTCGGAATGTAAATGAGTGAGGCTCAGAGAGGGTGCGCGCGGAGCAGACCAGCCGTGGGCTACAGCAGGGCGGCCCTGCTGAGTCTGCGACTGCCTCACAGCCTGGAAACATCAGAATGACACCAGCCCGAGCGAGGAGGGCCGCCTGAGCCCAGCAGCCGTACCACCGGGGGTCTTCGCCCTCCCAGAGGGGGTCGCGAGGGCTTAGGGTCAGATGCCACCTAGGAGTGACTGTCTGGAGTGGGGTCTCGTCCTGGGGACACGCCTCCACTGACCTTTCAGTCCTGGAGCTATTTGGTTCAGTCTTGGCCAGTTTATGGTTTTATGCCTTGCCTCTTCCATTGTGTTAATGTTTTCTAAGAAAATTTCTTCCTTCCTTCCTTCCTTCCTTTTTCTTTCTTTTGTGACAAATGTGCCCTGGGTAGAGCATCTGGGGCTACAAGTGCTCGTCCCCAGGCCCAGCTAATTTTCTTTCGTAGAGACGAGGTCTCACTATGTTGCCTAGGCTGGTTTCAAACTCCTGGCCTCAAGTGATCCTCCGGCCTTGGCCTCCCGATGTGCTGGCATTACAGGCATGAGCCACTATGCTGGGCTGAGAAAATATACATTTCTTGAAAAGTGACCTCACCTGTAGCAAGACAAAAGTGATTTGTGGTTCTCAGATATCCAATAGTGCCATGATTTGAAGTTTTATAACTAACTTTGAAAAGTGCTTTCCCATTATACCAACAAAAAATAAAATGCCCCCTGGCAATGGTCAGGGGATTGAGGAGTACAGGGTTACATCCAATTCTGTCCAGGGGAGGGCAGTAGTCCATTTACCCAGGCCTCTCCCCAGGCCTAGGTGCTCCTGGGTTCCCCAAAATCTGCACCTTTTCTTGACCCACCCAAAGAATCCATACCCTTGCCTCCCCAAACTCTTGTCCTTTGGTTTTGGGGTCCCACTAGTCATGGCACTCTTAGACTTGCTTGGCTGGTAAAGTGCTTCTCATTTGAAATACAGAAAATCAAAGCAAATTCCTTTCTGAACAGCCAGAGGCATAAGAAACCTTGGAGTCCTAAGGCTTGGTGGTCTCCAGCTGTGTCACTCTCCACTCGTGACCTGAGATGAGTGAAGTCGGGGAAGGAAGAAAGTCAGCGGCCTCCCTGGAGTGAGAGAGGCCCAGCAGCCCCAGCCAGGCCTTGGTGGGCTTCCGGACAGATGTCCCTACCTCAGAGCTGTTAGAGACCAGGGCTGTCTGAAGGGAGGCCCAGGGCAGTGTGGGTGCAGGTGGGGGCTCCCAGGGGCTGCAGGCTCCCACCCTCACCCCTGGACTCTATGGCAAAGATGCCCCGAGCTGTAACAGAAGGGTGAAGGTGGGTGCAGAGCCTCTGATACTCACAGGAACTTTCCTTTCACACCTGGGGGGCCTTTTGGGCCATCTCCCCATCTCCATTCAATCTGCAGGCTCCTCCCTTCTTCCTACCCACCGGGCGTCTCCTCTGGCTGCTCCCAGGCGGAGGCAGCCTTGAAGATGCCGCCTCCACCCTGAGGAGCTTGGGGGCAAACATCTGCTCCTGCCATTGTTCCCCTTATTTAGAGGGGAGGGAGGGATGGGCGGCTGTGGCGCACTCTGGCCCCCATGGCTCAGCTGAATCACACCCAAACAGCAGTTTGGTGAATCTTCCTCCAAAGTAACTGGGAAAAGCTGAAAACTCCTCTGGCCTATGAGCGGGATTTTCAGGGTGTCATTCCCATGCTGCATGGATCGGAGAGGAGGGGTGACATCCGCCCTCTTGGGCAACATCCCTCCTTTGTTCTCAGGCTCCCTAGTGCCTGGTGAGGCTCTTGGCAGACAGTACAGTCACCTGTGCCCCGCCCTCCCTGCCCCTGTGCCCCTTCTAACCACCCAGGCTAGCAGCACTGCCCCGAGCCCTGGGCGTGTGGGTAGCGTGGGCCTCACCAAACAGCTGAAGGCCAGGCCAAGGGGACTGAATCACACCTCCAGGGCCTGGCTGGGGCTCAAGCGCTCACCTGCTGACCTGCTTAGGAAATGCAGGGTAGGGTTTCCTTTCGACACCTTCCTGGCAATCCCACCCACTTAACACCAAGTTTTCAATGCTAGGTTTGGGAAAGGGAATCGCAGCAAAGCCTGCACTAGCTTCCGCAGTTCTGCAGTCTGGAAATGTTTGTTGAGCAACTACTTGCTGTGGGATTGGGGGTGCGGTGGTAACTAAATCAGATGGGGCAGGCCCTTGCTCTGGCGTGTACACACGGAGGTGCTGCAGACCCACACACAGCGTGACAGGTGACAGTCAGGGGTACATGAAGTAAAGGGTCAGGGTTCGATGAAAATGAGTCAAATGAGGAGCAAAGTGAAGGAGATTTGAGGGGGTCAGGGAAGGCCTCTTGGAGGAAGTGCCATTTAAGCTGAGAGGAACAGAAATTAACCAGGACTGCACGTCTTCCTGACGGCTGTCAGGGCTAAAGCGCTAAGACAGTAGGAGCGGATATGCTCCAGCAGGCTGTAGCTCGGCTCTCCCTCAGATCTTTCCGTAAATGTTCTGTGTGGCCTGACAGCAGCCCTCCATCTCCTAAGGCTGAGAGGAGGCACGAGCCTCACAAGTGCCGAGACTCTCGGTCCAGATCCAGCATATTGTTATTATCAGTGGCAGCATGTTTTTTCTCATTTCTACCACGCCAGGGCAGGGAGAGCCTTAGAGGACAGGACACCTGCTCTCTTCCCAGACTTAGCAGGACACGCCCTTCTCCAGATTCCCACCCACACTTCCCGGCACCCTCCTTTCCTTCTTGCCCACGATCTTGCAGGTTTGAGGTTTGATGCCTATTTCTGCTGTCTCACTCTTTTGCCCCATCCCAGCCCACGACCACTGTCAAGTTCAGTGTGCACCTCCCACGTGTCAACTCAGACACGTACACATATCAAGTAGAATCATACCTTGGTTCTATGATTGATGTGATTTTTTTGGTGACAGAGTCTCACTCTGTTGCCCAGGGCAAGTGCCGTGGCGTCAGCCTAGCTCACAGCAACCTCAGACTACTGGGCTCAAGCGATCCACTCCTGAGCTCAAGCAATCCTCCCGCCTGGACTTCCTGGAGTGCTAAGATTACAGCCGTGAGCCACCACTCCCGGCCCTATGATTTCTTTTAACCAAATAATTTGTCTTCCAGTATATGGGCCTATCCCTTTGTTCTCACCTGCTTCATGATATTACTTAGTCTGGAAATCATGATTTATTTAATTACTTCCTTATTGATGGATGTTTTGGAGTCCCCTCTACCTTTTTCTTTCTTTTTTCTTTTTTGCTATTATACCTTGGGTGACTTTTTTATAAGGTGAACTTAAGGTGAGTTGGATTTCTTCCTCATTCTTCTTTTTCATTTATTTGAAGTCTTGGCCCATTTGCTCCTGAGCCGGACCCCCTCATGCTCTGACAACCTCAGCCCCCTGCCCAGCCCTCCTTCCCGGTCCCATCCTGGTGCAATGTGGTGATGAGTCACTTCCCTCTGCTCCCCTGACACCCTCCCTTCTGCGCATGACAGGCCCAGCTCACCACTTGAGGGCTGGAACTCCCAGTGCCACCCTCTCCCACCCTCCCAGCTCTCCTTTCCCTCTGCAGCCCTTGGGACAAACAGCTTGCTAGGGTGTGAGTGAGTCACCTGTTAGGGGAGGCCCCTCCCGCCTGCTCCTCCCTAGCAGGCTGCTCTCTGTGACCATCCACTTCTGTCAACGCTTTCTCTTGTCTGTCCCCATCTTATTTGTCCATTTATACTTTTTCATTGTCTCCTTTGAACCTTGCTTTCTGAGGGAGTTTCCAGTCCCACCTCCAGCCTGGAGCCCTCCATGCTGGCTGTTCTCTTCTGGTTCTCTTTCTTTCCCTCCCCAGTTCTAGGCTTTGTGTTCCAGCCCACCCCTCCCTGCAGGTTCAGCAACCCTCAGCCAGCGCCCAGAGCTCCCCAGTCCAACAGCCTCTCCTCTTACTAATCTCTTTTCCCAGCGCTGTCTTCCGTAGCCAGCCAGGTCTGCACAGGCAAAGTGAAGGAGAAGGTTGGCAATTGCCTAATGAGTCCGCACAATGCAGACAGCCAATTAAAATATGCTTGACATAGAGGATCCCCTTTGCTCTGTTGAAAGCTGAGCTCCAATGAGGCCTGCCCTTCACAAAATCTGTCACACCACCTAGACTATTGGGGTGACAAAAACTGACGTTTGTCTCACTAGCAAGTGAGAATTTCAGCAACCTCTGGCTGCCATCTCCCAAAATAAAAGATAGTTAAATACACCCACACACAAGCAAAACACAAAACACACCAAAGGAAAAAAAAAAAAAAACAAAGAAAACCCACTCTCCTAGAATTAGTGTGTAATTGTGAACTGAAATCCATCCCTAAAATAGGAATTTCTATGGAAAGTACCGTTTGCATGGCAACATAAGTCCCAGCACCTATAAAAATAGGTGCGTCCTTTTGCAAAACATAGAGCAGAACTGAGTACAGTAGATCTTGTAACTTCAAAGGCCTGGACATTCTTCCCTCTTTCCTTGTTCAAGACTCAAATAGAGAAATTCTAGGGAATAAAAACACAATTAACAAGCACTGGTTAGGTGTGCAGGGTGGTTAAAGATAAAAGCAATATCTCTGACCACAACATACTTGTTTCCTTTTCTTTTCTTTTTTCTTTTTGAGACAGAGTCTTGGTTTTGTCGCCCCAGCTAGAGCTCAATGGTGACATCACAGCTCACTGCAACCTCTAACTCCTGGGCTCAAGTGATCCTCCTAAGTAACTTGGGACCACAAGCACCACCACTCTTTTAAACCCCAAGGAGGTGCCTTTCTAAATGTGCACTTTGATTTTGTGGATTTAGAGACCTAAGATTTGGTCCCAGTTACCAGCTCCACCCTCTCCTTAGCTGTGTCTTCAGGTGGTGCCTCAGTCTCCTCACCTATCTAACCAGGAACAGGATAACCACCTTCCAGGGTTGTGATAAGAAATAACTAATATACTCTATTTGTAAAATTGCCTTAAAATGAAACACACTAAGTCCCTGATGGGTTCTAATGTGACTAAAATTACCAGTGCCTTCCATTTGTTGAATTATGCAAGAAATACTCATAGATATGGCGGACAGATTTAAGCTTATGGAATCAATTAAGGAAAATATCACAAAATGCTAAATTTTCCATGTTAAAGAAACTTTCAAAATGCCTTCTTCATATTTCTCACTTGTAAAGAACAAGGTCCAGGACTTATCTGGTCTCACGGATCTTCAGGTCTAGCAAGAAAACCCAAGGCAAGGAAACCAGCCAGGCACATCCACAAAGAGACTCCTTTAGGAGCGTCACCCGGACAGCAAGGGTGTCCTTTCAGACCCCCTGGGTGTGGGGACAGGCACCTTTTCCCTGTTTCTCTGCAGGGTCCCTCCCCTGTGGTTCTTGTCTCACTGTGGTGTGAGAAGTCTCTAGGGCGCAGTCTCCAGGCGAGGGACAGAACGCGGACGTCGGACTATCTTCAGCTGGGAGAGCTTGGACAAGTCCCAAAGCCTCCGAGCTCCAGTTTCCTGAACTAGAGAATGAGGACAATAATACCAACCTGTGGGAAATGTATGAAGAGTAAGAATATATAACTGAAAACAGTCTGTAAATTTTGCAGCACTCTATAAAATAAGCCATTATTATCATCATAGGTGCATTTATTATGCGTTTGACTTAGCTGGAACACAAGGGTCTACTCTTACGACTTTGTGTCCTGCCCTCCCTCTGCTCTGAGACAGGCACAGAGCACTGCCATCTGCTTGGCCACTGGGTTTGGGATGGAGCCGCCCCTCCGGGGCCAAGGCTGCTCTGTCCCAGGCTCCTCTGGTGTTTGCTCTGCCTCTCTTCCGCTTTCCTCCCCTCCCGTGCTCTTTTCACTGGGCCCGATGAAATTCGCTCCGTACTGTCTAGCGTGTTTCCTAATGGACCTCTTTCATGGCTTCCCTGGACCCTAATTTAATCATCCCTCCTTCAGAAGCCACTTCCTCCAAACAGCTGCTTTTTCATCCACGGTTCTCCTGGAGCTGGCTCCGTTCTTTTTCTCCTTTGTTTCCTCCTGCAGCTTTGGAGTCTCTCTCCCTTTTGCCTTCACCTTCTCCTTCCCCTCGAGGTAGCTCTTTCCTCTCCATCTTCAGCTATCATCCTTCCTCCAAGGAAATCCTCAAACAACTGTGGTATTGGCATTTGTAACACCCACTTCGAGTTCCAGAACTCTTCTTTTCTGGGCAAACAGTCTAATTCTGGGAGAAAGAAGGGACGGCATTTCCCCAGCAGTCCTTGTCCTCGTGGTTCCAAAGAGACTCAGCTTTGCTTGGGAAAGAGTGGATGGTCAACCTCCTCCTTCCCCTCTCCTACTGACAGCAGGTGAATAACGCTTCTGTGGAAGTACACATTTGCGAGTGTTTATAAACACACATAAATGTGAGGAATATTATCAAAAGTTGTTGGCCAGAGAAGCAGAATCTTGCTGTTTAGAGACGGAGGGAAAATAGAACAGTATTTGCCTCACGACAGTGTAAGTGGAAAGGAAAGAAGGTGTAGATGAGGTGAAGGAGAAGGACCAGGAGATGGGAGAAGGCAAAAAGAAAGGAACTTTTTCCAAGGGAATTTTTTTTAAATAAAAATTTGTTTCCATTTTCCATTGAGATAAAATCTAATATCTGGGTTCAATTCAGTGCTTAGCCTATAAGTTCTTGCTTTTTTCTTTCTCTTTCATTGTTTTTGCTGTTTTGAGGTGTTTTAGGCTGACAGCTGAGTCTAGGTGTAAGGTGTAATGGGATGTGTATTAGCTAACCTTGGACTACTTATTATTGGAAAGATTTCCTTATCATGTCTTAATGTATCACTTCTTCTCTACTCTCAGCACTATTTTTACAGGATTTATTCTACCCCCAACTACACACAACGGAAGTAATCAAAGCGGCCAGTGCTTAGGAAGCATGTGTGGTCTGAACCACAGCACAAGAAGGTGGATTCACGTTTGTGCAGCTTCCCCTTTGGGCCAATCAGAGCTACTGGCTGAAAACAACAGAACCAACTATGGACAACTTAGAGGAATTCGCCAAAAGCTGATCTTCAGGAAGACTGGAAAACCAGGCTTGACAATAAATATATAGGCCCAGACCAAGGCTGAATGGGCACCCAGGACACCAACCAGGCTGCCTCCGGAACAGTCTGGCTGATAAGCCCCTGTGGGCACTGCCTCTAGAGCACACTTGCCTTCGCTTCTGTAAATAAACTCTTAACAGCCTCGACGTCTGGGGCACTCCCTCCAGATTCAGAGGCTTAGGCAGGTGTTAGGCCCATGCCACACTCCCTGGGAAGAGGGAGTACTGGTTCAGCTTCTTGTGGAGGAAGACAGGGTCCTTCCCCCCAGGATGCCCTCACTGGGGGAGATTCAAAACAAGATGGGAGTATGGGGGTGGGCAACCAAAGCCATGACCCAATCCACTTTGCCCACCCTTTATTGCCCAATATCCACACACAGCCCTCCTCCTATACTTAACACTTTCCAGAAAGAGCACCTGGAAGACATACTTCTCTCTGTCCACGTTGTCTATGAGCAACCCTGCTTCCCTTGATAACGGATCCGTGGCCCCAGCCAACTCGCCAACTCCCCCTTTCCTATTTGCCTGATGACACAAGGAGACAAAATACCAGGCCGCCATATTAGCTTCCATTTCAGTATGTCTCCTGGTGGAAGCATTTCTCACTTGGGTGTTATTAATAAAGCCTCTAAACCGGCAGAGAATAGACTGTTGCGGATAGGAAGCAAATACATTTGTGAACGGGTCATTGGGTATGATTATGCCCACTTACACCTCTTGCTTCTTAGCTCTGTATTTTGGCTGTGGGAGGGACCAAAGCATGATCCAAAGCATGTACTATGTCCTGCAACATAGCAGCACACCATCTTTGACAGTGTTGAATTATGTCTTTGGTAACCCATGCCATGCCACCGTTCTGTCAGACTTCTGGGTAATGGGGTACATGACAAGACTATTGGATCTCATGGCAGAAGTCTATTTCCTGTTTCTGCCACTGTAAAGCAATGTTTGTGGGATGCCTTGGTGATCTTTAAGGCATTCATTGACTTCACATTTTACGTTTTGCAGAATCAAAGAGGATGAACACAAATCCAGGACAAGCGTCTACCCCAGTGAAGACAAATAGAGGCACCATTCCTGATGGAGGGGCACACTGTAATAAACCTGCCACCAGGTAGCTGGTGTTGTTGGTATCATACAAGGTCTCCATCCTGTCACCATGATCTTGGCTGTTGAGCCCAATGCGTGAGCCTAGGGGTGACAGAGAAGGGGGCTCCCTGACATCCACAGGGCAGATCACCTCACCCACCAGACTTAAAGCCTTTCGTGACATGGAGGTCTTTTGATAAGAATTCATACGGGACACATACACACCGCCCAGAAACACCTACCTCTCTGGGAGGAATCAATGAGTATGTGAAGCGTGAAATGTGTGGCACACAGTTTGTGTTCAATAAATGGCCGTTATTATTACTAAAGAACAGAGTATGTACATACATGAATACATCCTAAAACCATGTTGAAAAAATACAATAGAGAGAAAATAGAAAGTATACCATTTGTGGAGTGCATAAAACAACACTCAAAACAGGCTCTGGAACACAAAGAAACCATGTTTATTTTCTAAGAAAGCTTTTACTGACTTTCATCAAATCCAATACTAACTACTTTAATCAGAAAAGAGCAGGGTGTGGTGGCTCATGCCTATAATCCTAGCACTCTGGAAGGCCAAGGTCGGAGGATTGCTTAAGGCCAGGAGTTTGAGACCAGCCTGAGCAAGAGTGAGACCTCCTGTCTACTAAAAATGGAAAAATTAGCTGGGCATGGTGGCGCATGCCTGTAGTCCCAGCTACTCGGGAGGCTGAGGCAGGAGGATTGCTTGAGCCCAGGAGTCTGAGGTTACTGTGAGCTAGGCTGATGCCATTGCATTCCAGCCTGGGTGACAGAGCAAGACTTTGTCTCAAAAAAAAAAAAAAAAAAAAGAAAGAAAAGAAAAAAAAAAAGGAAGGGGTATTTTCATTTTGAAAACAAAGTTACAATGTCAAGTTCAGATGCTGTGGTTGCCTAGAACCTTATGATTATATTATATTCGTGGGTATATGTAAATTACAGTGAAGTTTATTCATGTGATACAGAAAACCACAAAAGGGAAAGTATAACAGATTTTTTTGTAAAGGGAAGTGTTTTGTAAGTTAGTACTTTACTTTCCATGTGACTCTTTTCCCCATAATGATCAAACCACTTTGTTGGCAACTGTGGTCACCACTTTACAAAACGAGCAATAAATTGCATTAATAATCCAATCAGTATTCATTGCGCTGGGCATCGTATGGGTGGTAGGTTCCGGACAGAAAGGAAGATCAGTGGCTGAAGCTTCTGTGGAGCCACGATAGATCGCGGGCAACAACGTGGTGCTGACACAGGCACCCGCAGCAGCAGAGCGAGATGTAGGGCACTGACATACCAGACACATGGCGTGACAGGCGCCTGAGTCCTCACTCCTAGAAGGGAGAAGGACTGCTCCAGTGCGGTGGGGTGATGGCGGAGGCTGGCTCAAGGGAGAGGCGTGGAGCCCCCAGCAGTCAGGAAAGATGGGCCTGAGGTGGGAGGAAGGTCTTAAGGTGACTCTCCATGCAGAGGACAGAGCTGGTCAGGAAAACCACAAGTCAACACTCCCAGGCTCCTAACATTACGGGGAGACCCACTTTCTTGATATCTCATAAATCACAGAATTTCCCAGATAAATTAGCTCATTTAACCACCCTCTTTGCTGCTATCACTAAACATTTTCCGAGAGAGTTTCCTGGTCTTATCACAGACAGTAGAGGTGGAAAACCTAAATTGCACTCACTAATGACAAATAGCTGAAATGTTGTCAGTTTGAAAACTTCAAGACAATTTGCAGCACTTTCTCCAGCATTGCAGATCTGCCCCCAACATCTAGCCATTAGGCCTTCATCCTGACTCTGGCTTGACACTTCCCTGTAGTTTCCTCTCCACACCCTTTTGTGGGTGTGTGTGCACGCACACATGCTACCGTAGACGCCCGATTGCCCACGATTTGTATGTTTTCACTGTCCCCATGTGTGTTATCATGGTAGCAGTCACATAACTGGTTTCCAATAAACACTGGCTCAGTGTTTGAGAACAATTTATGGGTAAGATGCCTGTGTGCTATTCCTTTGTTCTCTACTTCTGGGTGACCTTCAGGGACATCCCTTGCTCTCAGTGTTAATGTTCCTAGTACTTTCTGTTCAACCTGAAAAGGGTCCATGGATTGTTTCCCACACAAACCAGCCATGCAGGGATAGTTTTACTTCTGAGTGCTTGTTGTCATCTTTGAAGTGTGACTTGAGGAGCGAGGCTTTTATGCCCCCTTCCCCGATGCCTGAACTTTAACCATTAGACATGCATCCCCCAATCCTCAGTGTGTCACCTCCCCGACAGCTCAAGCCCTTTCCCTGAGCAGCAAGGAACCCTGAGCAGCCCTGGGCAAAGACTTCAGCCCCGCAAGACTTTGTGCAGGTCACTCAAATCTTCCTCTGCTCTGAACACAGAGATACCACCGGCAGCCTTGCAAAGTCACCTTGAGAAGCAGACGGAGTAACACGAGAAGGCAGCGCTGAGTTGCTGTGAGTGCGTCGTAACTTCCTTGGTTGCTCAACTGTAAAATGGAGCTTGTGCTGCGGCACTGCCAGCCCGATGCAGGTCACCCAGCGCCAGCAGCCACGCCCACCCTGCTCCAAGGCCACCTTCCCTCAGCATCATGCCACTCAAACACTTTTAATCCCAACTCACGTTGAGAAATACATTTTACATATCATGAATCCAACACATGCATAACTCAAGTAAAAGTTTTATAATAGTCTTACTAGAGCACTGCAGTTGGATACTTTCTATTCAATTCTATCTTGTTTTCTATAAACTGCTGATTTTTACATCTACAAATAACAACAACAAACAAATTGCATATCGAGGCCCACTAGACAGCTGCCGTGGCCGGCACTGGGCCGCGGGTCATAGTGTGAGACACAGCACTCTGTCATCTGTGGCGGGTAGGCCTTTTCCCCCAGGTCCCTCCTGTGTAACCCACTTGGAAGCTGCCCCTGGGTGCCGTGGGCTCCCCACTGCACCACACCGTCGTGCGGCCTGCCCATGAGCACAGCTTCTCCAAGGGTACAGTAGAGGGTCACCTGCCCTTCCGCCTCCTGGGTCCATGTTTGCCACTGCGTGTGGCTGGATGTGAGCATCAAAATATCTGTTCTGAAATTGGAGTAACTAAAAGAAATTACATGAGAGGAGAGGAAAAAAGGACCCAACCCTCAAGAAGTTAGATGCTTCAAAGGTCGAGGGCCCCTGAAGTACCTGACTCCTGTCCCGAGGATTGTTCCTATGTCCGAACACCTACAGATTCCACCTCTCCACTCCCACTAGGAAACCCCACCCCAGGCCGGAAGTGTGATCTCCTCCAAGAGGGAGCCCACACAGTGCGACTCCACATCCTGCATTCTGGACAATCAGGGACTCAGCCCCCCAGGACCCACCCAGCTGTCTGGGGGCTGTTCTGTGCTATGTCGTGCAGCGCGGTCCCAGGTGGGTGTGAGCCTTTGAGCCAGGGACTCGTCTCCAATCTGGCTTTAGTGTCAGTGTGGGCACCTTCCCTTCACTTTCCAGCAGGGAACTGTTGCACCAAACGTGCACTCTGACATTGCCTGAGGACAGACAAGAGGCAGTTTCTGGGCAGTGCAGCCCAAACCCAAGCTGTGAGCGGCTCCTCAGAGGCAGCTTGCTCCGGCTCTCATGCCGGGCAGCGTTGAGCTCCTTCCTTCATTTCCCAAAGTCCCTCATCACTCTTTCCCTCCAGACCACCTGGTGAGAAGACAGAGGCCTTCTCTGGGCTGCACAGCCCAGATACATCGCTCTTAGCTGCACAAAGAGAAGCTTAGAGACTATGGTTCTTGTAAGACTCCACTACATTCTTAGCCACGGGCCCTCCCTCTCCATGGCACTGTGTACAAGAAAAGAGAGAGACAGGGCTCACCTTCCAGCCACAAATGATTTATGTAAGAATCCAATGAAATAATGAATAAGACAAATTTTCCTTATTTTCGAATTGCAAATACAACCACACACCTTGTACCTTAGTCCCTATTTCCTAGTAGGGGTGCATTTACCAGGAAATTTGCAACTGGAGATTTCAGACAAAGGAGGAGTGGTACGTCAGGAAGTCAGAGAGGGTAGGAGGAGGAGAAAAGATTGGCAAGGCACTGAAAAATGAAGATACAAGAGACAGTTTGATGGTTTGAGATTCAGCCCGAGAACTCTGAGGGGCCCCAGCTCCCCACCAGTGCTGCTGAGTCCCAGCTGCTACAAGGCCCTTCCTGTCGTTTCTTCTGAGCCTCCTCAGCCCCTCCAGCCAGGCACAGAGCTGCATCCTAGGGTCTCCGAGACACAGTCCCTGCCTTCAAGGAGCTCACTATTTAGTGGAGGAAGGAGTGTAAACAGTAACTATTTTGTGTTATATAATAATAACGTACATTTTTATAACAGAGACGGTGCTACTGCTGGGAGCAAATCGAGGAAGGCCTCTTTGGGGAGGCATTTGGGTGGAGTGCCAAATGGTGAATGAGGGTCGGTCAGTGGACAAGGTGTGCAGGAAGGGCGCTCAAGGCAGAGCGCTCAAGGCAAAAGCACAATGTATTTTGGAAATGTCTTCAGTCTTGTGGAAATGGAGGCAGACACGGCCAGGTTGGCAGGGAACCTCTTTTGAAGACTCCTGTGTGCTATGCCAGGGGCTTAGGTTTATCTCTTGAGAGACAAGCTATTATATAAGATTTTAAGCAAGTGGATAATGGTATCAGATTTGCACTTCTGTTTGTTTGGTTTTTGTTCGTTTGTTTGTTCCTTTGTTTGTTTTGGAGACAGGGTCTTGCTCTGTTGCCCTGGCTAGAGTGCCCTGGCGTTAGCCTGGCTCACAGCAACCTCAAACTTCTGGGCTCAAGCGATCCTCCTGCCTCAGCCTCCCAAGTACCTAGGACTACAGGGGCACACCCCTGCTAATTTTTCTATTTTTTGTAGAGATGGGGTCTCACTCTTGCTCAGGCTGGTCCTGAACTCCTAATCTCAAGCGATCCTCCTGCCTCGGCCTCCCAGAGTGCTAGGATTACAGGCGTGAGCCACCACGCCTGGCTTAATACATGTTTTATTATGATTGTTTTCTCTCCTCTGCCTACCTGGCTCCTGCGCTTAGATTCTCTCCATTGGTTCTCCCTCCAGGCACAGAAGCACCTAAGTCTTCACCATCGCTCCAGACAAGCCCTGCCCTGAGCCCGAATTACCCATGACCTGCTGTCTGCACTGCAAGTGCCTGGAACACACAGGAGGTGCTGCGTGAGCACAGAAGCCCGTGAGTCAGTCATTCCCTCTCCCTGATCACTCAAGGTCAGGAGTTCGAAACCAGACTGAGCAAGAGTGAGACCCTGTCTCTACTAAAAATAGAAGGAAATTAATTGGCCAACTAAAATATATATATATGTGTGTATATATATATATATAAATTAGCCGGACATGGTGGCGCATGCCTGTAGTCCCAGCTACTTGGGAGGCTGAGGCAGGAGGATCGCTTGAGCCCAGGAGTGTGAGTTTACTGTGAGCTAGGCTGATGCCACGGCACTCTAGCCCAGGCAACACAGTGAGACTCTGTCTCAAAAAAACAAAAACACATATTAACAAATTCTTGGGCACCAAAACTCTTTTGGACGAATGCATGCTGGGTCACAAAGGGGAGGTTCTGGACTCAGGGCTGCCTCCATGGTGTGCTCTCTGGGGAGCAGGTGTGGCTTTTTCTAAGTAGCAGTCACAGGTGTGGCCTTTTCGGTGGGTGGCAAACCAGACCCCTGAGCCCCACAGAGCCAGTCTCCCAAGAACAGGGGAAGTCATGTCCACTTTCACCGACATCTTACTTTCACATGACTAGACATGAATGAGGCAAGTGCTCCAGAGCTGGGATGCGAAGCTCACTTCTTGGGGAAGGAAAGGATAGGACTGCGGCTCTCAGTGGGCAACCTCATCCCAGAAGGTGTCCTGGCCGCTCTGACCCCGCGGCTATTTGCTCTTACCTCTGTTACAGTGCCTACCACACTGCCTTGTAATCCTTTATTTGCCTAACAAATAATAACTTGTCTTCCTCTCTAGACAATGAGCTTCCTCACTGCAGAGTCATCTTACCTTCTCCTCCAGGGCCCGCAACCGCGTACGTGCTCAAGAAAGTTGACCAAGATTGGAAATGGATGCGTGTGTGCTGCTCACCCTAGCTCGGGACATCATCCTCTCTTGCCTAGATCGAGACAATGACCTAATGATTGGGAGTCCACCTGGAGTCTCACCTCCCTCCCTGCTGTTTGCTGCATGGAGGTGAGACTAGAGTGACTTTTCTAATACGCAAATTCTATCACGTCTCTCCCCGGCCTCAGACCCTTCAAATGCTCACCATTTTTCTCAGAATGACTTCCAGACTCCTTCACCTGACTAGAAGGTCCCATGTGTTCTGGCCAGCTAATCCGCATGCCCACGTGCCCCGGCGCTCTAAGCTCTGGTCCTAGCAAATGCCTTTAGTTCACCAAACTTGTCCCGCTGTCCTGACTGCCTTTGGTCCGTCAGCTTACTGGCAACATCCTTCATTTCTCCCCTCCCCATTTCATCTGGTCTTTGCTGACTGTCTTCCTATTGCTGTCACCAACCCCCAGAGAAGGTGAGATGCATCTCTGCTTCCTTCGTGAAGTGCCCTGTGCTCCCTCCGCAAAGCCCTGTCACTCGGTGTTGCGATTGCCTGTGGCCCATCTGTAGTTGTGCAGGGCCCCTGAGGGCAGGGAGTGCACCTGTCCGGTTCTCAGGGACACCCTCAGAGCCCCACACAGCGCCCAGCAGGCAGTGCACTAAGTGTGGGTGTGGAAGAGATGAGAGAACACAGCAGCTGCCGGCAGAAGAGCAGAGGAAGGAAGAGGGAGGAGGAAGAGCATCAGAGACAGACGGAGGGATGGGATTGGAGCCCTGAGTAATGTCGCGGGCACAGGGAAGGATGGCAGATCTGGGGAGGGTCCCCTGGCGCTGTGTGAGATGTGCTAAACTTCAGGTAGGACATCGGAAATCAGCATGGGGAGAGAAGGGAAGCTGAAGCGGGTCCCTCAGAGTCATCCCCGGAGAGCTGGCAGAAGGAGAAGTAAGAACATGCAGAGTGGGGGTGGACCCGGCTTGCAGAGGGAGTGGCAGGGACAGAAAGGAAGGGGCAGTGAGCAGGAGGGACTGCAGGACCAAGGCGAAGGTAACAGTGGTTTTGAGGGCAAGGTCTTGAGCATATTGAGAGGGCAACGGAAAAGCTGTGGATAGAGAGAGGAAACAGTACAGACAGGAGGTAATTGTTGGAGCAAGGCCCCAGGAGGGGCTGGGCCACAGGTAGGTGGAAGGGCCAGGCCGGGCCACAGGTGGAGAGATTAGTTCTGCAGAGCAGTCAGGACTCCCTTCCTCCTCTGAGACATGCGTGAAGAAAGAATGAAGACACAGATAGCATGGAGGAAAGCTGAGGGAGTTCACACCTGACAACCTCTCCTTTCTCTGTGCAGTTGAAGGTCATCTCAGCTAGGAGTCAGAGAGGCTAGTCCAGCCCTACCAGGAACTGACAGTGTGGCCTTGGGCTGTTCACCGAATTAATCTCCCCAGGCTCCCAGGGCTTTGAAAACAACCCTATCTGTCCTGGTAATTCAACAGCCTAGTTTATAGAGACCTCTTCGTTTCCGTAAAGATGTTTATTTGACACACAACACACATTTTAGCTAAACTCACTAAACCTTGAAGGGATTGCCTTCTTGCTAAAGCAGAGCAAGTTTAGGGGCCAATAAAAAAAGGCCTTAGAAAAAAGAGGGGTCACAAACTCAGCCAAAATAGCGCAGTTGGGGAGTGCTAGGCTGAAGATCTAAAAGACAGGGCACAACAGTTTGCCAGCCTCACAGTTCAAGTGTAGTAGCCTGGATATTTCCAGAAGGGTTTACTCCTCATATTGCTACACATCAACCACAAGATAAGCTAGCATAGGATAGCATAGGATAAGCACTGATTCTATGGCTTATTAATTCTTATTGTTGGCTGGGTGCAGTGCCTCACACCTGTAATCCCAGCACTTTGAGAGGCTGAGGCGGGAGGATCACTTGAGGCCAGGAGTTCAAGACCAGCCGGAGCAACATAGTGAGACCTCATCTCCACAAAAAATTTTAAAAATTAGCTGGGCATGGTGGCACATGCCTGTAGTCCTCGCTACTCAGGAGGCTGAGGTGAAAGGATCACTCAAGCCCAGAAGTTTGAGGCTGCAGTGAGCTATGATGATGCCACTGTACTCCAGCCTAGGCAACAGAGTATCTCAAAAGAAAAAAAAAATTCTCATTACTCCAAGTGAAGAACTCTACATGTGCCATAAACATTGCTCTGAATAAATGTAATCATTTATTAATTTGTCCCACAAAAAATTATCGAGCACTTACTCTCTGTAAGGCACTGACCTGTTAAGGGGTGACAAACATGAATAAAAAACCAACCTGTGCTACAAAGAAAAACTAGGATATTAGATTGTAGCTGTCCTGGACAAATACTATGTGAACCACATATGAAGTTTTAAGTTTTCTAGTAGCCACATTGTAAAAAAATAAAAATAAACAAGTGACATTAATTTTAAGGTTTTCTTAAACCCATGTATTCAAAATAATGTCAATTTAGCATTTAATAAGTATTTTATGTGTGATTTTTTTTTTCCACAGTAAGACTTCAAAGTCCGTGTGTTTTACACATACAGCACATCTCAACTTGAACTGGCCGCGTTGCGGGTGGCTGGTGGCTACTGTACTGGACAACAGGGTTTTAGAGAGTGTCTCTAAGCTTCGAGGTTAATGTCGAGAGGAGCTGCTGGACCACTCCACCCTCCACGGCCTTGGTCGGCGCAGCCGGGGTTGGCCGAAGCAGGGCTGTGCCGTCCGGCCACTGTTAGTTCTGAGCTGCTCACTACCAGGAAGAAGGCTGGCCCGGATCTTGTGCCCCACCAGAGACAGAGCCACAGCCTCCAGCTGCGCCATCTCCACAAGCAAGCACTCACCAAACTTCCTCCCCAGGGGAAAGAAGCAAACAGAGTCAATGTCTTTCTTCCTGGACCCGCAAAGTCACCACAAGGTGGTGGGGCTGTTTGCCCCGTGCCTTGGACGTTCAGTCACAAATGACTTGCAGCTGCGAGATTGTGTCCAGGCTTCCTCTGGTGCTATTGTTGGGGACACCCCCTCGTCCTCACCACTGCTACACCTGTTTACTCGCAGCGGGCGTCTGGGTTTTTCTCTTCACTCTGCCCAGCATCCTTTCTCCAGAGGAGCCACTCCACCCCGAAGACCCCATCTCATCTACTTCTGGTGGGAGTGTCAGTCATAGGGGTCTTCCCCACTCCTGCCTTGCAGGTGGCACTCGACCCAGCCCAAGTCAGTCAGGCACTCTCCCTGGAATTTAAATACTGAGCAGGAACACGCGGGCTGAGGGAAGTTGGAGCCAGAGCCCAAGATGTCCCTCAGTGCCTGGGACCTGGCCTTTCAAAGCCTGGTACTTACGTCTTCCTTGGGTTCTGGGAGCCCTGCTTCCTGTGCCTTCTCTCTTTCCCACTCCCTTTTCTCCCTCAAGTTAGCCAGAATTCATTTCTGTTGCTTATAACCAAAGAATCCTGACAAAATTTTAATCTCAGTTTTGCAAAAACAGATAAAGTAAAGATATGGAAGTCAAATATATATATGTATGTGTATATTATATTTATATAACTTCTCTTTTGTAAACTATGCTAAATAAGTTTAAGATTAGCAAATAGGTTTGTTCAGTATTATTTTTTTAAACAAGGAGCATCGGAAGTTTCCCGTGCCTCACCATACTCCAAACTCAGTGTGTGTCCAGGTGAAATGACACCACCTGCCACCTCCTGCCTTAGCAGCCAAGTGGCCAGTGGGATTCTGGAAAGAAGTGGGCCGCCCTGGCTCTCCGTCACCGATGGGGAGGCTGCCCTTCAGGCAACTTCTGCATGGCCAACAGCACGCTGCCTGTTTCCTCCTACTGAGGGACTGAATTTTAAATACATTATTCAGCCTGCTTCAGCACAAAAAAACCACGAAGGAGTAAATGACATACTCTCAGAATGAAGATGCCTTACAAAAATATTCTCCAAACCATTGTGTGATGTTATCACTGGAAAACCATGAATTCACATTGCTTCAGAGAGAGTGCAATTCCTTAGCTGGAAAACGGTCTGTAAGTGTTAGGTTTCATTGAAAGTATGAAGGATTATTAATACAAAAATTAAAATGCTGTTTATTTAACCCACTCCCCAAATATACCTAAGATACTGAAAAGAACAGAGGAAATTTGGGGAATATCATGTCAATGATCAGATACTGCTCATTATTTTCATCACATCTCTATATGTGTCTCTGTAAATATTGGTCTGGGAGATTTTGATTAATGATGTCAAAACAGAAAAAAAGAGTATCATTTTTCTGAAGTATGATAGTACATGCCGTCACGGCAGCCAACAATGTGGGAGACACAGACCACTTGGCTTTGCAATTAGTTCATACAGAAAAGCAGAAAGTAGTTTCAATTGTAAGGAAGAGAGCTGCGTTTGAAAGTTTGATGGCAAGCTGGGAGTCGGAAGATCTGATCTCTTTCCCAGTTCGTAGGCTGCTGCTCACCAGCTCTGAGTCCTTGGTGAGACTACTAAACCTGTTTATGTCCAGCCAGAAAACAGAAGCAAACTCTGACCCAGATTTGGGGCCACGTGGACAGGAACATGAGAAGATAGTCAGACCACCCCAACTTCATGTCCTGGGTCTGCTCCTGCTTGCTTGTCACCTTCCTGGACCTCAGGGTCTTCTGCTGTCAGACAGAGGCGGTATCTCCTGGCCTTGTAGGGATTATGAAATAAAGGCAACGTAAGTAAGATGTCTGGCATGGTGTTCATGCTCAGTTACTGCTGGTTCCGTTCCATTTTTGTTTTTTTGGTTAAAACTTGAAGTTCACATATTTCACTTTAACCAATTTATTTTAAAAGTATAATATAAAAGAAAAAGATGTATAAAAGACAAATGCAAGTAGAATATGAAATCAGGGAGAGGCAGGGGGTAAAATTCAGCCTTGGTACTTGGCACTTGTCACTCAGCAGCCCACTCCCAAGAGAAGAATCGGAGTTAGTGGGCCCAGCAGAGACCAGGTGACTGAGCCCCAGCACTCAGGAGTCACACAAGAAAACAGGGAGTGCCCAGATATTTTGTCATAAAAAGATAGCATTGGCCCCTTGCTGCTGTAACTAGAGGGACTGTTTGATAATGAAATACTGCCTGTGTGTGGATCCCACGTGACATGGGAAGACACTCCCTAAAGCTGGGCAGCCCATAAAACCCTTCACACCCCACCGCTTCATACCAAACACATTTGCATTGGAGAATTCTCTAGCATTTCTACAACAGAAATCAGGAACAGGAACTGCCAGAAATAGAAACATAATTGATTAAGGCAGAAAATCCATAAACAATTATGTCTCTGCAATAAATACCAATACAGAGAAGTAGCCAGATCAGTGTAGGTTGTAGCCATATCGAAACAGCTATATCGGGCCAGAAACCTACCCCTAGTTATCCTGGTTATGAGTTTAACTAATACCCCAGTGAGAAGATAACACTAGCACTAGCACTACATGGTCTTTATGTCTTTATATTACTTTCGATTTGATTTATTTTCCCAAAAGAGTGACAATGGATAACCTCATTTAGGGATTCAACAGATTCTTCTGTTGACTTTCTAACATTCTGAATTAAAAGAACCCAACTGGAATAGTTAAGGAGAGAGTTGGGTTTCTCAAGACCTCAAGCTCTAGCCATTGTGTGGCTGGAGCCCAGGGCTGGGCCTGCAAATAAGCATTCTCTTTAAAAGTAACTATTTGTTGGGTGGAAAGAGATGGACCCAGCCAGAGGTGTGGCAGTGACCCAGAGCAAGCAGACATGTGACCTGCCCCATAGAACAGTGCCTGTGAGGGTCTCTCCCTGTTTCA
Organism: Lepilemur ruficaudatus; assembly: GCA_963574885.1. Taxonomy (NCBI): domain Eukaryota; kingdom Metazoa; phylum Chordata; class Mammalia; order Primates; family Lepilemuridae; genus Lepilemur; species Lepilemur ruficaudatus. Next base: position 73,474 of record CAUYRT010007347.1, read on the forward strand.
GTGTACTGCTCCTCACACCAGGAGTTTAGAAGCAAGACCAAAGGGTAGACAAAAAAACTAGAGAAGAAAAACGAGAAAGGATACTTAATAGTCCCATCCATGCCCCACCAAGCCTGCCCTCTTGCTGCCCAAACAACTCCTCCTCTACCCCCTCCTCATGCCCTCACTCCCATTCTGCCCACACCCATCCCAATAAACCCTTCTCTTCCCAGGGTATACACTTTGTGTAGTAATTTGCTAATCAAGTATTTTGCTAATAGGAGAACACTAGACTGGGTACTTCTAGGTAGCAATTTCATTTTTAGTAGTGGCTTTTAGGGAGACGATGGTTCTGCTTACTGGAACTATAAAAGGACTGGAAATCCTGGAATGATCAGCTTTATAATGGAAACAAATTCTCTGCAGTTCTGCCTAAAGAGTATAAGGATGGTCTTATGGACCAAACTGTGCTCCTCCAGCCCCCAAATTCATATGTTGAAGCCCTAATCCCCATGTGGCTGTATGGGGCCTTTAAGGAGGCAATAGAGGTTAAATGAGGTCAGAAGGGTGGGGCCCTAATCCAACAGGATTGGTGCCCTCCTAAGAAGAAGAAAAGATGTCTGGAATATGGACACACAGAGAAGAGACTGTGTGAGGACACATACGGAAGGTGGCCTTCTGCACGCATGCCAAGGACAGAGACTCAGGAGAAGCCAACCATGCCGGCACCTTGATCTTGGACTTCCAGCCTCCAGGACCGTGAGGAAATAGATTTCTGTTGTTTAAGCCACCCAATCTGTAGTATTCTGCTATGGCAGCCCAAGTAGATCAATACCAAAGATCAAGGACTACCTGGGGAGATTCTGCCAGTGCACAGGAAGTAGGGAAAATAGTCCCACAGAGCTAATGTGAGGCATCTTTCTGGAGCTTCAAATTCATGCTGAGATTTGTGGGAAACATTGTTTTCATGTTAAGGCAAACACAGATAAATTACTTGATACAATGCGAAATTCACATGACTTTTTAAACAAAAGGCATGATAGAGCAAAGACAGTTCCCCTTTGCGGCCATGCACCCTGTCGTCTCGGACTGCGTCCAGTGAGGGAAATAGACGCTGCAGTGCGGGACGCTGGTTACACGGGTGCCGAGGGATTGGCAGCAGCAGGAAGCCGTTGCCTCCCCCAGGGTTAGAAAGACACAGCAGGAGATTATGTCATCAGGCTGCTGAAACCTAGGCCCAGTGTTAGGGAGCGGGGGTGATGTGGGGAGAGGCTGGGACCAGGACGGAAGATGATGCCCAGCTAGAGCTGGGGTCACACAAGAGGCACTCCGGCTTCTTCCTGCCTCCCAGGGCCAGAGGGCAAGAAAGGATGGGCGATAGCTCCCAACCGCACAGGCCAGCGCAGAGCGCGGGCGGGTGGAGTGCGCACGGGCCGGCAGCTGCAGGCGGGCGTGTTGCGCCGGGAGAATCCAGGCGGCATGGGGCAGGGGCACTTTCCTGGTTCTGAAGCCTGGGAAGGGACGAGGGCATTTTGTCATCGGTGGATTGAGTTACTTCTTCAGTCTCTTTCACTTCGACATGGGGAAACCCTCATTGGCGAATCTCTCCAGAAGCTGCCTGTGACTCCGCTACCAGCCTTTGGCTTCGTGTGAGCTTGGTTCACACGAAAGCTGGGCTGCTCTGTCTGTGTCCGTTCCCAGCTCCCCTCCTCCTGAGTCAGAGCAGGACAAGAGGACCCTTAGTTACGTGGGAGTGGCCACGGCAGTCACCTGTCCTAATTGTCCTGAGGCTCCAGTGGAATGAGGTGTTGGAAGAGGCTGACTCCTGGTGTCTCCCAGGCTTCTGCGGCACTCTGCGCCCCTCAGATCCCTCAGCTGCTCCTGCCTGTTCCAATCCTACTTACTCCAGGAATGAACGTGAACTCTTCCCACCTCTGGGCGCTTCAGCACGTTGATTTTCCCTCAGCTTGGCGCTGACTTTCATCCTCTTTTATTAGACTATCTCTATAACTGGGCTGAGAGACCTGGAGGGCAAGGACTGTGTCTTTTTCATCTCTGCACCCTCTGCAGTGCCAAAGACGATGCCTTGCACGCATGCACAATCAGTGTCTATCAAAATGAAATTGGGAGGACTTTGTATGACTTTAAGGGACTGGGTCATTTCTCCAAACTTTCGTTTATTTATTTTTCAAGACAGAGTCTTGCTCTGTTGCCCGGGCTGGAGTGCCGTGGCGTCAGCCTAGCTCACAGCAACCTCAAACTCCTGGGCTCAAGCAATCCTCCTGCCTCAGTCTCCCGAGTAGCTGGGACTACAGGCATGTGCCACCACACCTGGCCAATTTTTCTATTTTTTTGTAGAAACAAGGTCTTCCTATTGCCCAGGCTGGTCTCGAACTCCTGGGCTCAACCATACCTTCTGCCTTTGCCTCCTTAAGTGCTGGGATTATAGGCATGCACTGTCATACCCAGCTGGTGCAGCACATTTGAAAAAGACATCACGCCCAGCCATGTGCCGGCCATTTCTCCAAATTTTTGTGCCACACTAGAATGACCAGAGTGCAGAATGTGCCACCACTGTAGGTGGTAGCTGCAGGCGTCACAGTAACTCATTGGTAACTACAGAGTTAATTTTAACCTGAAGCAGATCATCTCTCTAGTTTCAATTTTCTTACTCCTCCCTGCTTCCGTTCTAGCAAGTTCAAAACTGCTAATCTGTGTTACAGAAGAAATCGCACCCGTCTTCCAGCTCTGGAAAAGACAGCTCCCAGGCCTTAGTAACTATGGTTGTAAAAGGAAGGTTACGTTTGCTGGAGCACTCAGAATATCATAGCTAGAAGGCAAAGTGATTTATCCAAGAAAACCGAACTGTAAGTGGGGAACATAGAGTTGTTTCCTTGACCTGCTGTGCAACCTTTAACAAGTCATTTCTCCTCTATTTTTCCCTTTCTATAATGAAGGAATTAAACTAGATGCCTTAAAACTCAGTTTCAGTCTGGGTAATATGGCTCACACCTATAATCCCAGCACTTTGGGTGGCCGAGGTGGGAGGATCGCTTGAGGCCAGCCTGGGTAATAGCAAGACCCTGTCTCTACAAAAAAAGAAGAATATCTGGTCATGGTGGTGTGAGTCTGCAGTCCCAGCTACTCAGAAGACTGAGGGAGAAGGATCACTTAAGCCCAGAAGTTCAAGGTTATAGTGAACTATGATTGAGTTACGGCACTGTAGCCTGGGCAAGAGAGTAATTCTCTGTCTTAACAGAAAAACAAAAACAAAAAAAACCCCCCAATTTCAGATCTAAAAATCTTATCAATCTATGGTTAGCCAAGTCTGTAATAGTCTAAGTTGATTTAAATCAAGCTTAATAATTTTTTCATAATTACATTAGAGCGTAGGTTTGTTAAGTTCAGTTCCAAGGAAAGCTCTTACTGAACCTCCTGAGAGGCAACATGCATCTTGGTTCCTTGTAGAAACAAGGGCCTCTCTGATCTGGGGCATGGATCCCGCCTCTTGAGTGCGTGGTTCTGGGGCTATCCCACACCACCCTGAAGCCCTGGGTTCTGGGGCTATCCCACACCACCTTGAAGCCCCGGGCTGGCAGGCTACTTTCAGAGAACAGCTGCAGCTCAAGAAAACGAGGCAGAGGGGAAGCTTCTCTTTACTCCAACTTTAGTTCTTCTACCCTTACCCTGTCAGGGTTATCTCTTGCCTGTTCCTAGCATTTGATCATCTCCTTGGAACCAGGTTAACTGCTTTTTTTTTTTTTTGCTTGTTCAGATAACAGTCAGGTATCATCTTCAAAGGCCTTCAAAGGCCAAATGTCTGGAAGAGAAACAGGATGACTTCTAATAAGTTACTGGTCTCTGCCTCTGATTAATAATTTTGGATACTTTAACTTATGAGCCTGTTATTAGGAAGCTCAAAGTTTTAGTTAGAAAGGGTTAGCAGTTACTTAGTTTTCCCTGGGACACTCGTGTGTATAAGGAAAAAAAATAAATATAAAGGACTGAGACGTGTCTGACCCAATGGGTATATTTTATCTGTTTGTTTGTATTTTAAGTTGTTTTATTTTTAAATGAAGAAGCAATTCCTGGGTGACAGTCCCACTACTCCCTTTTAAGAGTTCTCTTAAACAGCAAAGGAATCGCTGAACTCACCACAGCTGGTTTGAGATTGATTGTCTTTGTTGATTTGGAAAATATATCAGGAAACTTAGCTGGAGAATAAAGGTGGTACTTTTCTAATGCTCTCTCTGGATGTTCCAGAAACTGGCCCTGGAAATAACTCTGAAAGCTTGGAAAGCCTTAGAAAGCAAGGCGCCGCGTGCTTGCTGGCAATCCAATCCCACTCTGACTTGTTGGGGATATATTTCCTGGCTTCTTCACCCTGCATAATCAGCCAGAAGGACACGGCTGTGACTGTTCACCAGCGTTAACTGACATTGTCTAGGGCTCTACCTCTGGAATCAAGAGTGTTAACTGTCATTGTCTAGGGCTCTACCTCTGGAATCGAGCTGCTGGTTTGAATCCTGGGTCCACAATTACCAGCTGCAGGACCTTGGGTGAGTTGCTCTGTGAGCTGTTTCCTCTCTCGGGTGTCCTAGCATCCCCCTAGGGTGCACTAACAGGGACCGGAAGGAAACTTTTCCCAGCCCTTCTCCACACTGAATCACAGTCTTGTGAGTCTTATCAGCTAGGGAGTGTATCAGTTATCTATTGCTGGGTAACAAATTCTCCAAAACTTAGCTGCTTAAAACAATAAATACTTATTTTCTCACAGTTTCTAAGGGTCAGGAATCCAGGCGTGGCTTAGAAGGTGATTCCGGCTCAGGGCCTCTCCTTAGGCTGCAGTCAGGATGTGAGTCAAGGTTTTAGTCTGCTCTTGGAAGTGACATCTGTCATTTTTGCCCTTCTCATGGAGAAAGACTCAGAGGCCCAGAAAAATGAGGCAATTCACCTGATTGTCTCCACCTTCTGCTGACTGTCCCGCACGGTAGGGGTAAGGTTGCAGGTGCTTGGGTTTGCACGGAAGGGCAGGGGAAGGAGGACGTTGCTCTGCCACTGAGCTGCGGCCCACCAGCTAACACCGGTCCCTTTCCATCTTCTTCCTCTTCTTGGAACTTACTTCTTTTCTCTTCACTCTTGGAGTTGCTTTGCCTTTCCCTGTGTTGTATTCATACAACATCTGTCATGCTCATTTGTTCATTGTCCTTCCTGTAAAAATGTAGACACGTGTAGTGACCAGGGCTTCTTCAGTTGATTCAGTACTGGGACACAGATTTTCTTGATTTGGTCAGGTGAGACTGTAACATAAAAACAATCCCTACGTGTACGGTGCCCACATAACTTATCATCAAGACTGGGACATGTGTGAGAGTGAAAAGGAGCACTGTTCCTACGAGTAACGAGCCCATGGGCACAGACAGGCCCATCCCTAGGAAACTGGAACCTGTGCTCACCTGCCCATGGATCAGCCAGACCAGGTGGCTCTCTGTCCTCTGACCATGCCTTGAGTTTCCCCTCTCTCTTAACTTTGGCCACATTTTGTGCTCCTCCTAGTTTTCCTTCACTGTAAATCCTCCACGAGGCCCTGGCAGGTTCGAGTGCTCCCTCCTCAGGGTTTCTGTAGCATTTGTGCTACGACTATCATTGTGGCTTTCACCTTTTATTTAGTAATATGTCACTGACCAAGTAGTCTCTCTCTTGCTGGATTGTCAACTGAGGCCAGTGAACATTATTATTCAGTTCTCAATTCCCCTGTGATGTTCAGCTGAGGTCCTATGCATAAAGGGTTTACATGTATTAATAGAATTAGGAGGGATTCTGGCTTTATCCTACTAACAGTGTGGATGCAACAGCTCAGACCAGAGGTAGAAAACACAACTATGTACAGGGGCCAGGCAGGAAACACAAGTGAGTGAGGGGCTGGCTTGGGACTCTGATGAACCAGAGGGCACGTCCCATCTACTGGAGTGGCCCCCTCAGTTCCACGTGGGGAAAAGGCAGTCGCAATGCTGTCAGATTTCTCAATTTTTTCAGAGAAGCCAAAAATCTTCACATTGTGTAAAATACCCTAATTTTTAACTCTTAATAATAGATTAGAAGAACTTTACAATGAGTGAGGAGTAGGCATGGTGGACGGACCTGAAGTAGATTGCTTGGGTTCAAATCCTGGCTCTTTTGCTTACTAGCTGTGTTCCTCAAGCAAGTTTCTTAACTTCTCTGTGCCTAAGTTTCTTCATCTGTAAAAGGGGCTATTATTAGTACCCACTTCATGAGGTTATTATGAGGATTAAATGAACCCATAGTAAGTGCCACATGTGTTTGTTAAATAAAGAACATTTAAAAACTTAAATATAAGCTGGGCATGGTGGCATATGTCTGTACTCCCAGCTACTCAGGAGGCTAAGGCAGGAGGATCATTGAGCCCTGGAGTTTAAGGCTGCAGTGAGCTGTGATCGCTCCATTGCACTCCAGCCTGGGTGCCAGAGCGAGGCCCCAGGCCCCATGCAGTATACGGGCGTTACTCCTGACATGTGCTCAAGTTTCAACTCTTCATACCCAAGGAGCAGGCCCTCCCTTGAAAGGGCTGCCTGCACTTAGCTATTCCCACGCTCCTCTCACCTCTCTTACTCCTACCCCTAACCCTGCTCCGCACCTGCCTTCCACGAAGCCCCAGATACCCATGACCAATTGCTTGAACCACCCTTTGGACCTCTGCTCATAGCACCTCACATCCCTCTCTCCATGTTCCAGTGACACACGAAAAGCTGGTTGGAAAAGGGTGGGGGTGGGGGGACGTGTCTCCTGTCAGGCCACGTTGCAAGCATGTGATAGAGCTTAACGTAGGTTCCCTGTGCCTGTCTTGCAGCCTCAACTCAACAGCTCCGAGATAACTAGGTAATGACAGCCAGGTGGGATGTCATAGTGGAAGGAGCAGGCAATTTGGACTCAATCCGGTGTGGGTTCAAATCCAGACTCTCTTACTGTAGTGTGACCTTAGTCACCTCATCTTTAAATAGGGGACAACAGACTTTATCCTATAGTGCCAATAGGATTTTTATAAAGTGCCTCCAGCCTGGAGTGGGATCAACAACCACGGCAGTGATTATACAGACCCAGTTCTACCATTTCTCTCTTGGACATCTCTTTCAGGCTTTTCCTTCTCATTCATTCAGCCAGGGACTGTCCCTGGGCTGGCCTCAGAGGCTCATACGTGAGTCCCTGGCACGGTCTTCCAGCCAGTCTCCCGGCCCCCGTTGGCTCTGCCACCCTCAGTGCCGCCTTCTCCTCCTCTTTCAGCTTTGTCTGCATGTGGCCAGGGTAACGTTCCCTTATGGCCTCCTTTCCTGAAGCCACTTTTCCGTTGTCATGCTCCTCTCAGGATCCTGGGGCATCGGGCATGAGTCCTCTGCCCGTCTGAATAGCCTCTTCACTGCTCTCCAGCTCCTGGGCTCCTTCCTGCCAGTTTGTCCTCCACAACCCTCCATTGATGACAGTCACGTCCCCAGGTTGAAGCCGGAGCCAGACCCCACCCACACGAGAGCTTCTTCTACCACTCTAGCTCAACGCAGCATAACCAACATTTGTGGGGCAACTGTCATGTGCAAAGAACTATGATAAGGGAGGTCATAAAGTGGACAAATACATAGCTTTTATCTTCCTAAGGGGAAAAAAACTTTTAAAAAGTGGCGTTTGAGTTGGGATTAAAAGGAGGGTCAGGATTTTTCTAGGGTGAGGTGGGCAAAGTAGAATGTGGTGGGTCTGTTTCAGTGGATTAGTCTTTGGTCACCTTTTTCAAGAGACACCTCCCCCACCACATGTACCCTGCACATAGGGAAGGTTGCAACAGCCACATTTGAGCAAGGAGACTGCATCCCCCATCCTCCCTGGCCGTAAATGACACTTGACACAAGCTGCTACTCAGATCTTCTGAATCTGGAATTGGGGTTCATGGGTGCTGGCTAGTCTGCACGCTGCAACTGAAGACTTTCACCTTGGGAACACAGAACAGCAATCCCCCGAGTGCCAAGCATGCAGGAGGAGAGGAGGACTGGAACCCTGGCTTACAGAAGGGCAGATGATGGGCTCTGACTTATTTTCTGGAGAAAAGAAAAAGAAAGCAAAAGAAGAAGAAAAAGAAAAGAAAAAGAAAAGGAGGGGCTCTGGCCACCGCTCTGCAGAAATGGCAAGCATGTCCCAGGCCCGGGTGCCAATTTCTTGTGAAGCCTGACCATATGTTCTGCCCATGGGTTTTATAAGATTTCTTCAGATCTTATAGATTTCCCTGTTTTTGCTTATGTGTGTGTTTCTGTTACTTAAAACCAAAAGTGTTTGACTAAGACATAGAGGCTTAAACATCGGAATTTATGAAAAGAGGCGGGGTCTGGGATGGCCCCTTTAACCAGAGTTCTGGTGGGAGGTACCCGGACATCAGGCTGGAAGGGTAGCTTGTTGTAGACACATTGTGGAGGGCCTTAAATGCCACATAGAGAAGTTGGGATAGTATTGCTTAAAAAACTACAAAAATATTGTGCAGAAGAGTGAACCAGAGTTTCAGAGGCGGGCTGCAGAAAGCTCCGTCTGGGTGGAAGCAGGGGAGCGGGGATCTGAAACCCATCTGGTAAACAGCAGCATTGTCTAGCTGTGTTTCTAGACCTTGAGCAAATTACCTCACCTCTTGACCTTAAGCTTCTACATTTGTAAGATGAAAATATTAATATTAGTGCATAAGATTGGGGGGGCACTTAAATGAAATAATGGTAATAAATTGGCAAATACTAAGCATTCAAATATTAACTATTATCATTTTATCTTTATCTAAATCCCTGTGACACTTATTGCCAATATATACATATTAGCTTTATTTGTCTTAAACTTATTTCAAGAATGCTTATTTTCTCACCATCAGATCAAAGCCTCCTTGCGATGATGACATTTTACACTCTTTACATCTCTCATAATTCCTGTATGAGCTTCTGGGCCCCGAGTATGAGAGCGAAACACTCGGATTGATGGGTTGTTGGGGGCAGCAAACCTCTGTGTCTAAGTTGGTAGCTGGTGGCTGATAAACATTTCCACATGTTGACTCTCCATGAACTGATGGTCTGGGTTTGGGGCTTAGCAGAAAAAAAATGACCACATCACTGAAGCTACTTCCCAAGTTACAAGATTTAATGAGCCAAGGAAATTTAATTATTCTCTAAAGTGTACTTTCTGGTTTAGATTATGACTTGGTGGCCACAGTTGTTACCATCAAATTTTTGGAAAAATTACACACAGATACCAATAGACCTGGGCTCAAAACACAATTATTTTATTTGTTCACTCACATTTATTAAGAATTTACTATACTAAAGGTTAAGACTGATGCAAAGATATACACAGAGTAGGACCCTTGCCCATAGTTTGCAATCTGTCGGGAAAGCCAAGCCATGGAAACAAAGGATGACAACACAAGGCAGTGTGTGATAAGCATAATCAACACGGCAGAACTCCGCAAGAGCGTAAGAGGGGTGGGAGGTCGGGAGACGCCTGCTGGAGGAGGCGGTGTGCACTCAGGCCTTGAAGAACGAGGGGTGTCACTAGCTGGAGCTGGGCGAGGTATGTGAGACACACACTGAACAAGCCAAGGTGGTTAGAACACAAGGTCCGTGCAGAGCCGTGGGGGAGAAGGAGGAAGAAACAGTTGGGAGCCAGAGCCAGGTAGCCTTAAATGCCAGGCCGTGAGTTTGGGTCTTCAGTGTTAGATAAGGGGCAGGCCTAAAGGCTTCGAGTAAGAGAATGACATGGCCTTTGTTACCCAGTTTGTGAGTAATCGGTGGTGATTTGCAGGAAGGAAAGCCTAGAAGCCACTGGAATAGCCTGGGGCGAGGGGAGCAAGGCTGAAATTAGGAGCAGTGCTGGAGATGGACAGGAATAGATAAGGAAAGGATCACGCAGGATTCATTAACTATTTATACATGCAATACTTGGGAGGCATGAAAAAATATGTTTTCCCGAGATGACGAGTTGGGATGAAGGTGTGTTGATTTTGGTGCTGTCCAGACAGCCCAGTAAATGTCTGGTAGGCGCTGGAAATTTGGCTGGAGATTAGGAGGAAGGTCAGAACCAGCAGAAAGTCCTTCCCATGGAAGAACTTCCCATGCAAGTGCCACCTGAGCTGTGGGGAGGGTTACATATACAAAAGAAAGAAAATACCTAGAGAAATGGAGATTAAAAAGGTAAATTTTATGGACGGGCGTGGTGGCTCACGCCTGTAATCCTAGAACTCTGGGAGGCCAAGGTGGGCGGATCACTCAAGGTCAGGAGTTCGAAACCAGCCTGAGCAAGAGCAAGACACTGTCTCTACTAAAAATAGAAAGAAATTAATTGGCCAACTAAAAATATATAGAAAAAATTAGCCAGGCATGGTGGCGCATGCCTGTAGTCCCAGCTACTTGGGAGGCTGAGGCAGAAGGATCGCTTGAGCCCAGGAGTTTGAGGTTGCTGTGAGCTAGGCTGATGCCATGGCACTCACTCTAGCCCGGGCAACAGACGCGACTCTGTCTCAAAAAAAAAAAAGAAAAGAAAAAGAAAAACAGAGGGTACCTCTGATATGCTTCTAAGATATCATTTTGGCAGTCTAGATCTGTTCAGGAACATATTCATTCTTTTGTTCAGCAAATGTGTTACATGCCTGTTTGGTGCCAAGAAGTGTACTAGATGCTGGGACGCAACAGTGACCTTGATTAACCCTCAGGAAGTTTAATGAGACATTTGACTGAGATGGTTATGTGAAGATTAAAACTCTGGCTAAAGCGTAGAGGACAGTTGGGGTAAGACAGGAGACCAAGCTATTGTAGAGGTCTTGCCAAGATATAACCATGGTGGCCTGAAGGGCAGTTTCAGAGAAATGAAAAGAAATAGACTGATTCAAGAGAGATTTTGGACGAAGCAAAAAAGGAACTGGTGATTGATTACGTGCAGAGAAAAAGGAAGGAAGATGGAAAACAGTATGGATATTCCTCAAGAACTAAAAGTAGACCTACCATTTGATCCAGCAATCCCACTACTGGGCACTTACCCAAAGGAAAAGAAGTCATTTTATCAAAAAGACACTTGCACTCAAATGTTTATTGCAACACAATTCACAATTGCAAAGAATTGTAATCAACCCAAGTGCCCATCAATTCATGAGTGAATTAACAAAAATATGGTATATCTATACTGTGGAATACTATGCAGCCATGAAGAAGGATAAATTAAGGCCTTTTGCAACAATTTGGATGGAACTGGAGACCATTATCCAAAGTGAAGTATCTAAAGAATGGAAAAAGAAACATCACATGTATTCACTATTAAATTGGAACTAACCAGTGAGCACACATGTGCACAGAGGGAAGTAACACTCACTGGAAATAAAGCGAGGAGTGGGGGTGAGGAGAGGAGGGGCAAAAACCTACCTAACCGGTACAATGAACACTATCTGGGTGACGAGCTCACTTATAGCCCTGACTCACGCATTACAAAAGCGATCCACATAATCAAAAACATTTATAGCCCTGGAATATTTTGAAATTTAAGAAAGGAAAAAAAAAAAAGGAAAAAGGAAGGGAGAAGAGGAATCAAGGATGACGCTTAGGTTTCTACTTTGAGAAACGGGATGGGAGGTTAGTGAAACCTTCATTGAAATAGGAAACACAGGAGCAGCATGTTTGGAGGAGAAGATCATATATAGGTATGTTATGATCATATTTAGCCATGTCAAGTTTTAGATGCCTGTGCAGTACCCAAGTGGAAATGTCTTCAAGGCAGTTTGTAGGTTTATAGTTCAGAAGAATGGTTGGCCTAGAGTCACTATCATTGAAGTGACATGAACATGAGGACTGAAGCCACGGAGAGAGCACTGGTAAAGACAAAATAAGAATGCACAGAAAATCAAACATGATCCCAACCCCGTAATGAATAAATGCATTTCATGCATATTACAGAAGGACGACTGCAAAGAGCAATGAAAGGTACACCTGTCCACTTTCCAAATTCTGAAGTCCACAAATACAGTACTACACCAGAATTTCTGACTTTAATTTAGCTCTTGCAGAGAGGGTAGGGAAGGGGTTAGTTTCAAATACTGTGGGGAAGGGCAGTAAACATTAATTATCTTTTGAGTAAAAAAGAAAATTCATGACTTTTTATCCAGTGATTAAATCAAGGTTTTGGAAAACAAAAATACCCATTGCTCCTGAAAGAAGAAAGTGAGTTTTGACGAGCAGAGTAAAACCAGCGTAAAGGGTAACTTGGGAACAGACTTGAAGTTGGAGTTTTCATAATCTGACGAAATGTATATTGCTTAAATTTGCCAGAAAAAAAATACCAAGAATGATGAAAAGAAAATAGGAAATAGGGTAGAAACCTTAAAGCAAGACCAGAGGTTGGCAAGCTATGGTCTCTGGGCCAAAGTCTGATTTTTGTAAATAAAGTTTTATTGGAACACAGTCAACACCCATTCATTTATACATTGTCTAGCTCCTTTAGCACTACAAAGGCGGAGTTGAATAGTTGCAATGGATACTGTATGGCCCACAAAGCCTAAAGTATTCACTGTTTGGCTCTTTACAAAATTAGTTTCAGGCACTGCTAAAGACCAGTGAAAATGCCTAAGGAAAGATAAGAGCATGCTTAAAAATACGAACTGAAAAGCTAACTGGAGCAATAATATTAAGGATTGAGTAGAGGGAAGCATAAACTATGTTATCTACTTTATATCAGAGCACCACTTATATTGCAAAACCTAACCTGAATAAGGAAGGACTCTTAACTGATAATTGAAGTTGTTATTCAGAGGGTTTTGAACATTTGATTTCCTGTAGATTTTTTATGATTAATGCTATTAGATATGGCTTCTATGCCAATATAAATGTAAGCCAACCTAATATTCCTAAAACTAAAATGGAATCTCGATGATTTTGAGTAGCCGTTCCACAAAGACAATTTTACTACACCATACATTTGGGCAAGTGGCTAATCAACTTATTTGTACTAGATAGCCCTAGCTGCTAGATAAATACAGACAAAAAAATGAAAAATGTTTTCTCAAGTTATAGGAAGCCAGATTCATAACCATCCGTCACTTGCTTGGGCAAGTTACTGATAAACTCTGCAGAAAAATAACAAACTGTGTCCCTGCATCTTGGTGGTGAAAATGAGATTCTTTCTCTGATTGATGTTAGCAGAGAGGCTTGTAAAAATGCATTTCCAACTGATTAGTTCAGAAGGTGTCAATCTCATGCAGTTTTATGACCTGCAGACTACATGCCAGATGTACATTTGCTTTTTATAAACTAACAAAGATGAATGACTAAATTTGAGCATTCCTCTTTGGCAACTGTACCATATATTGCCTAAGGGAAGACACTGTGGGAGTATTGTAGGGGGAGGAGAAGAGGAGGAGGAGTACTTAACCCTTAATTTGCCAGCTTAATGGAGATAAAATACAATATTTGGAAGTACTTTTCCCTTTTGAGTAGTTTATACTTTTGTCCAAGAATGAATGTAAGAGGGAAAACATGTAAGATTATCAAATATTTGTCTTAAATTACTGTCCCAAGCATATGCCCCCATTCTAAATCCATCAAGTAAGAACTCTAAAGAAACTATGTCATACAACACATAGTAAAAAGAGTCCTCATAAAATTTCAATATATGATCATGAATTGTTACTGAAGGGTTGGGTTTTTTAAAAATTGTTTTTTGAAGCCAGAAATTATCTTGGGGCAATAGATCAATAGTCTACTACTTCAGAAGTCTAAGTTTTAACAACTTAGACTTCTATTTTAATAACTTACACTTCTATTTCTTTGAGAGAGATGGAGAAAAAATAGAATGTTTTACATTATTATTGCAATAGATCCTTATGAAAAATAAGCCTATAGTATAGTTTCATCTTTCTTCCACCAGAAATATTGAGAAATATTTAGACATTTTGCATCTTTGTGGTCTTTTGGCTAATAAAGTAACATTTTGATAAATTTATATGAAATTTCAAAGCTCAGATTCACTGATTTTCTTAAAACATGATTTTAGACTTTTGTAAAAGGCATAAACATGCAGTTTCCTAACAACCCATCATTTTAGAACTATAACAGATATCTACATGAAAATATAATCATAAAGAAACAATATGTAATAAGATCTGCTTATCAGAGATTTTAACCCATACATTTTCACGTGTATAGAAATTGCAGTAACAAAAAACTTAAAATTTAATATAAACAGTCCCACTTCATAAATTTAATTCAAGTATTCACTTATTAAGCTTCCCCCTACCCCAAACTACAGGGAAATAGTGAAGAGGTTTTCATTAATAGTTACTGTCCCTGGATAAGTTAGGTCTCTTTCAGGTCCGGTGACAGAAAATCCAACCCTAATAGGTTTGAGAAAAAAGGGAATGCTTTAGCTTCTATGACTGAAAGGCCCAGGAGGTCAAGTGCAGCTTATGGCAGAACCCCCAAAGATGTCACTACGTACGACCTGTTAGTTTGTTCTCCAGCGCTTGGCTCTGCCTGTGCTGGGCTGGCCTGGTTCCCTGGTGGATTCTGTAGTGACAAGACGGCTGCAGCAACCCCAGCCTCACAGCCCAGGCCTGTTTGGAGGGTCAGGGAGAATGTCTTTTCAGATAGTTCCTGACACTCACTGTGCTACTCTGATAGAAAGCGTGTATGATAGAGTTTGTGCTTCCCTCCTCTCAGTCCTTAGTATGACCGCTCCAGGGGGAGACACGGTAGGTCCCCTGCACTTTTCTGAAGCAAACGCGAGGGGCATATGCACGTGGACTAGAGGTGGGAGGGCTGGATGCCCGGTTGAAATTTTAAGGCTGTTGCTCACAGAAGGGGAAACACATGCATTCACCACGTTATTCTGCAGATGGGCAAAGTGACTGACGGGCCCAGAGCCAGACCTCCGCGTCTCTCGTTTCTTACCTTACCTGCGTCGTTGTTTACCTGCTTTCTAGACTGGGCAGTTTTAATTCATTGTTGTCTATATTTTCTTGACTCACTTTGCTGCCAGATAATGAAGGGGCAAGCTAGTATTCTATTAATAGGAGTGGCCTAAAGCAAATAAATGGCTGGTATAGTTTTTTAAGAATAAAAGTTATTAAAAAACACTGTGTAAATAAAACATGGAAGTCGTTAGATATTTTCAGCTGAGCTTGTCATGATAGGGTCACACCAAGACCTGATACTTAAGCTTGAAGATTGTAAAACCATTTTTTCAGTTCTCCCAAGAGTGGCTAACGTCTTCAGAAATGAATATTTATATTAATCTTTACTGAGAAATGTAATTACTAAAACAGATCAAAATTCATGTTTCCAACTATTAAGTAAATAATGACCTTAAAGGATAATGTCATCAAGCCATCATAACCTGACACACTCATCCACTAATGGGTTAGTGACATGTTTTAAACAGAATATTCAACATGGGCCATTGAATATAGTTTTCTCTTTTTTTGTTCTTTTTTAAATAAATATAGAGTCTTGCTCTGTTGCCCAGGCTGGACTGCAGTGACCCAATCATATCTCACTGTAACCTCAAACTCCTGGGCTCAAGTGATCCTCCCACTTCAGCTTCCCCAGTAGCTGGGACTACAGGCATGTGCCCCCATGCCTGGCTAATTTTTTAATTTTTTGTAGAGATGGGGTCTCACTGTGTTACTCAGGCTGGTCTCAAACTCCTGGCTTTAAGCAATCCTTACGTTTCAGCCTCCCAGAGTGCTGAAATTATGGGCATGACCCACTATGCCTGGCCCTAATCAGTAATTTTTTATTTCTTACTCAGAATAAGCATTGTATGATTCTTTTCAACCATCTCTAATCCAAATATTTATTCTCTATGAAAGCAGATGCAAGTACAGTCATGTGTTGCTTAGCAATGGGCATACACATTCTGGAAAATGTGTTGTTAGGTGTGATTCTATCATTGTATAAAATCATAGAGTGCACTTACACAAACCCAGATGGTACAGCCTACTGCAAATCTGGGCTACATAGTACAGCCTATTACTCCCAGGCTGCAGCCCTGTACAGCCTGTGACTGTACTGAATACTGTAGGCAACTGTAACAAAATGGTATTTGTGTATCTAAGCACAGAAAAGGTACAGTAAAAATATAATCTTACAGTCTTATGGGGGCCACCATCATATATGTGGTCCATCATTATGTGGCATGTAATTGTTTGTATTTCATTTGGTTTCAAAAAGTATGCCTCATAGAAATTGCTATCAGGGAGTAGGAGATCACTTGATATAGGATAAAAAACTAACGAATAAACAAAACTTATTCTACATTATGGCATAAAAAGAATTCTGCTGGTTTACATTTCTCTCTCCAGATGGACTCACTGACTGTATGGATCCTGATTGCTGCTTACAGAGTTCCTGCCAAAATCAGCCCTACTGTCGCGGATTGCCGGATCCTCAGGATATCATTAGCCAAAGCTTACAATCCCCTTCTCAGCAAGCTGCCAAATCCTTCTACGAGCGAATCAGTTTTCTCATAGGATCTGACAGCACCCATGTTATACCTGGAGAAAGCCCTTTCAATAAGAGGTCAATGCATCTTTTTCTTATATAGATTTATAGTGATATTATCAACAGTTACATACACTTTATGTGAAATGCTGATAACTGAATTTGAGGAAGGTGTTTTTTTTTTTTTAATACAGTTTTTTTTCCCTCTTTCGGCAAATTCTTCACCAAACTGCGCGATTCAAGCATTTTTGACAAAGTTCACATGCTTTGTCAATTTCAGTACCTGAGACATAACAGGACGTTCCATTACGGAGTCAATAAATCTTCATTTAACTAGTTGATTTTGTTAGCACGGTTGGAAATGTTTCAAAAGAAGCAATGAAAAGACCCCAAAAGGCAAAACAGAAGTGCACTTTTTTTTTAGCTGAGCTCACTAAATAATATAAATTATGAATTAATGTAATGGAACTGCTAACGGCATGGCAGTAAGATCGCATAAGCTGTTTTACTGGTGCTTTACAGAGCAGTAATGACCTGAACATAAACCAGTAAGCGAAAGCAGGTGTCTCGTGCCTTACCGAGCAAAAGAAGATGATTTACACTAGAACTCCTGGGTCTGTAGTAATTGAACAGCATTAATGCAGGTAGACCCAGCGGTTGATTAAAAGTTGTTGCACAAATGTTCCTTATTGCCCCCTTAAATCTTGTGCTTCTTGGTCCCTGAAGGTTTACGGATTGCTTCAGAATTACTTGGAAAGTATACTTTTCTTCATGCAAGCACCAGACGTATGGCTTGTGAAAAAAAAGCAGAGTTTATAATTTTAAAAATTCATCTCTAAATTATTGGTCTTGATAGCTGTCCAAGAAACAGATTGCAACAAATTAAAACTCAAAGTAAACACAAGGCATTTAGAGAATGTGAATTATACTGAATTAAAAGGGGCATTATCTTGGGAGTATTTCAGGTCTGGTTTTTGTGAATAACGATTGATTGCATAGGACAGTGTTATTTTTATCCTTAGGTTGGATTATCTATAAATCATGATAATGTTGGCCTAAGAAGACAGATGTTCATTCTAATTCTCCTACTTTTCCCACAGCCTTGCATCTGTCATCAGAGGCCAAGTACTAACTGCTGATGGAACTCCACTTATTGGAGTAAACGTCTCATTTTTCCATTACCCAGAATATGGATATACTATTACCCGCCAGGATGGAATGTGAGTTAGTCCCATCACACTATCTCTGTTTGAAGGATTTTAAGAATAAAAACTAGACACTGTTGCATCACCCATCACATTTTATTGTCCCTTTCTATATGGAAGTGCAACAACTTTCAGACTCCAGAAACCCAGAGACAGTGCATGGGGCAGAGATTTAAAGTCATATACTCATATACTTCTTTAAAAGTTGATTTCATTTTCTGAGGCATGTAAGTATTGTGGTTCTATAGGAGTATTTCCTTTGTCTTAGAAGAACATGCATGTTGAAATATTTAGGGGTAATATTTCATAATGTCTACAGCTTAAGCACAGATGGTTTTGAAAAAAGAGTTAACAGAAGCAAATTTGGGAAAATGTTACCAAACTGGGTGAATGGATAAAAGGGTATATGAGTGTTCCTTGTATAATTCTTTTCACATTCCTATGGAATTGAAAATATTTCATATAAAAGTTGGGATAAAAAGTTGATTTTCTTTATGGAGCGTATTAACGTAAGGAAGCGTGTGTTGGTAGTTCCGTGCGGTCCGGACAATGTACTGAGTGTATCTTGTGTTTCCTTAGGTTCGACTTGGTGGCAAATGGCGGAGCCTCTCTGACTTTGGTATTTGAACGATCCCCATTCCTCACTCAGTACCATACGGTGTGGATTCCGTGGAATGTCTTTTATGTCATGGATACCCTGGTCATGAAGAAAGAAGAGAACGACATTCCCAGCTGTGATCTGAGCGGGTTTGTGAGGCCAAACCCTATCATTGTGTCGTCACCGCTGTCCACCTTCTTCAGATCTTCTCCTGAAGACAGTCCCATTATTCCCGAAACACAGGTAAGATATTCTGGCACCAGTTCTTTTACATGAAAGATTTTCATATCGTGTTTTGCCAAGGAATCTTCACAAAGGATTATAGAATTCCAGTGGATCTTAATTAATTCCATAGAATGAAATACAGAATGTGGTGTGTCTGTGCTAGAGTAAGGTTTGTTATAGGGGCCTACCTGATCGTCTCTTGAAGATCTATTCAAAATATTTTTTCTTCAACCTGTATCTGTATATATTTATTAGTTATAGCCAAATAGGAAAATAACTTAATCACTAATAATGTCTCTGCTTATTCATTCATTCATTCAATGGAAAAATTTTTAGTGCCTATATATACCTGACAGCCTGACTGCCATTGTACCAAGTGCTGTTGATACCAGGTTCTGTTGGACACAGTCATTACGCTCAATAACTTACTGTTTAATTATAAGTAAAAAATGCGTTGGAAAAGATGATTTTTAACAGAAAATATTCATTAATATAACTTTTAAAGAAATAGCCACACTACTCATTTTATTTACTGAAACATCTGGGGATTGTTTTTTTTCTCATATGTTTCCAATTAAAAATAACTTTCAGATTTTAAAGGTAGGACATTGGGCACAATAATAATGGACTTTATTCCTAAATAGCTGAGTAAAAATTCTTTAAAATACAATAGCACATAGCAACTTTGTCATATTGATTCTTCAAATAACTATTGAACACCTGTTTGGTACCTGGCTCTGTTATATAGGAACAAGGTGGTAAACCAAGCAGATGAAGTACCTGCCCTCAGTGAGCTTACCAGCTAATGAGTGAAGAGAGAAAGTAAACAATAAATATATGTCAGGTTGTGATAAGATATTAAAAATAATAAAGCAGGGGAAAGTAGATGGGATGCAATTTTGTATATTACAGTCTGAGAAGATCTCTTTGAGAGGGTGATATTTCAGCAGAAACTAAGAAAATGAAAGAATACGCCCTGGAAATAAAAGGGCATTCCAGGCAGAGCAGGCTTAGCTTGGTCAAGGGATGGAGAGGACAGCAGCCATGGCTGGAGTGAAGGTGACGGCACATAAATCACAAACCAATGGAGACTATGGCAAAGATAGCTTTTTACTTTGAGTAATTGGAAGCCACTGAAGGTGTCTAAGCAGAGCAGTAACCATTCCTGATTTGCTTCTTTAAGGGATAACTGTAGTTACTGTGCTGAGAATGTTCTATATTGGGCAAGGGTCGAAGCACAGAGACCAGTTAGGAGGCCATCACAGTCATCCACAGGAGAGATGGCGGTGGCTTGAACAGACATGGTTGGAGTAGAAGCAGGCATGGAAGAATGGAGTCCAGGAAAGAGGTTGAAATTGAAGATACAAGTTTGGGAGTTATCTCCATGTAAATAAAGTGTGGGCTGAGATCACTAGGGGAGGGAGTGTAGATAGAGACTAGAAGGCGTGAGCCCAGAAGGCCTAGGCTAACAAAAAATCAAAAAAGCTTAGAGGCAAGCACAATGCAGGGGTAACACCTCAATGATTAACTGTACGACAGTCAAGCTGACTTTGAGCCAAAGCTTTAGGAAGTTCATTGTAACCTTCTTCAATTTAATATTTCCTCCCCAAGTCCCTCTCGCAGTAACCCTGACCTTCATAGTCAGCCCAGTAATAGATTTAACCTAGAGGCAGTGTCTGTCTGAAGGTTGCAAATTTCTAGCAAACCAGGACATTGAAATGGGTTTCGAGTAGTAAACAATTCCATAAATACATGGTGTCTTTTGTCCATTCATTCATACAGTAGGTAAACGTCTGGTAAAAATTTACAAGTACGTGGTGCTTTACTAGGGTAAAAAGAATTCGCCATGGGTCCTGCCATTCTAAATGTGATAGAAATTTGCACGCAGAACTGTGGAAGTTCAAAATAGGAGTCAATTCCTAAGGAAGCCAAACAAAGCGTCACGGAGGGAGTTGGCCTTTAAGAGCGATTAGGCCGAAAAGGGAGGAAAGCTTATTTCCAGTTAAAGAAAATATGTAAGCAGCAGTTAGGTGGTAAGAACCAGTCATGTAGTGTGAAAAATGGTAAACAGTTTAAATGCAGGATGTATATGGGTAAGGAGGCAGAAGATGACACTGTGGCCAGATTATGAATGGCACTGAAATACAATCCAGTGGAGACCTTGAGTTCTCTGGGCAATGTGGAACCAAGGTACCAACGACAATTTTTTCAGCATTTCTCTAAAGCTAACTCAAGTGGCAAAATGCATTATTTATAGGAGACAGAAATCCGGGAACAGGCTGTGGTTGTCAACTGTATTTCCTTACATATCCGGGCTCAGGCGGAGAGGTCCTAACAGTCACGCTGGGAGTGGAAATGGAGAAGAGGGAACAGATTAGACAGATTTGGAAGGCAGAATTGGCAGGACGTAGTTTCTAACTGAATGTTTTACAGGGTCAAGAACGGGACTTACAGATCACGCAGCTGGCAAAAATAGGTTTAGTGGTTTATTTTCCCACTTTGGCTGGATTTACTTTTCCTACTAATGCAAAATAATACAGTCAAGTTAAATTACACAGGAGAAGCGCATGCTTTAATGAACAAAATTACAGATATTTGTTCCATGGAAGTAGGTTAATGACAGAGACAATAATTAGTTATTAAAAGCAGGAATAACACATATTTTGAGATAGACAACTTCTAGAAGGTCACAGAATATACATACTAATGAGAGGATCCCTTGCATATAGAAAACCTCTCCACTTTATGGGAAGTTATTTTGAAAGTAAATTAAGAGGAAATAAACTATGCACTTCAGGGTTCAATCTCATATTTTCAGGGCCATTCAGTAGTCACAGCATCTATTTTTCAGACTAACCCATGGATATTTCACCCCGATCACGGGAGAACAATGAGTTCTCTCTGGATTATTCACCCTGACACCCTACAGTCTTATAGAAGTACTGTCAATCTGAAATTTCGTGGTTTTGTGGGTCTAATAGAGCTCTAGAAAGTTTCTATATGTTTGTAATCTATTTTGCTTAAGAGAGCTTTGTGGCTGAATTCAGTCAGCATGTTTGGTAAGGAAAACTCCAACTGTAGTAAATGGGCGTGTCTGTCTTAGCAATCTGCCTGCTTGACCTATCATATCGCACCACGTCCCTCATCATGCCAGCACTGGCACACGGGCCGGAAGGGAAGTTTGTTTAATCCATTCATTTGTGCCACTTCCAACTGTGTTATTGTTTATATTGAAACTGACAGCTGCACCCTCACGATCAAGAGTTTTATTAAGTTTTTAATATTTGGGGATGACAGATATGCACCATTCCTAACTGTTCTGAGTGAGAGGGTCGGGGGAGGGGAAACACTACCAAACACTGAATTACTCTTCTAAGATTTTTCTAACATTAAGGGAGTCTCTTTTGTCTGCATGATGAATCTTGAGAGGACAGCACAAAGAAGCCTTTGAGAATGCTGTCTAACACACTGACAGCCACACTGAAAAAAAATGTTTTTCCTTGCGGCCACAGTGTTTTATTACGAAAATGGAATAAAAACTGAAAACAAAATGATCCTTTCTAATTTCATGAAAAATTTGTTATTTTTTATTATTTTCTGTGCATGAGTTATATGCAACTTGAAAAATAGTTCTCACAGCTCCCAAGGTGAAAAGACAGGTGAATTACATATGCTTCACGAGGCCCCAGGCTCAAAACTAGCCTGAGTTAAATACAACTCACATGGCAGTTAATGTGTTTATTCTTGGTAGAGAAAGTAATGTGTTCCTGGCGTGGGTTCTTGAACATAGCTAGCCTTGTTTGTTACAACATATATAGTGAGCCTATGAAGAACTGTTATTCCCTTAACTAAAAGATAGGAACATTAATAAAGAGAATCTGAACTTTTTAGAAAAATTTTATATGGTATGTAAAATATATTTTTCAAAATAAATGTTTTGGCACAATGTATTTCACATATGTTAATATAAATGTGTCAGCATTCATTGAGCTAATCACACTGACAGATAAACTGTGGAGTTAAGAGTATGATTTTTAAAAATTTGTAAAGGAGGTAATTCTTATACAAAAATTTATATTAACTTTTATGGTTCAATTTCAAATCAGAAAGCATGTATTGAGTGTCTTCTATGTGTATTCAATAACATATTAGTTGCACTCTAGGAAAAATTTTATGTGGCTCTAAAATATTAGCTCATTTACCATCCTATCAAAAATCAATGGTAAGTTGTAGCTCCATGTTTAATTATGAGAGTATGCTATTGTTACATTGCCTCTCAACATGGATATGGAATTTGCTACAATTTAACCCCAAAGAATTGATCTTTTTTGTCCTTCCCTGCTTTATAGGCTGTGACCAGTCAGCTGATGAGGCTCTAGGCATAGGTTTGATCCCTAAATGAGCCACCTGGCATAGGCCAGATCTTTGGCCTAGACGGCATCCCTGTTCTGAGCTAACCATCTTACAACTGTCTGCTCTAATTCTCCAATGATGGGGGTGAAAGATGGGTTAGTGAGAATCCACTGTGAGTACTGTACTAACAAGTCAGTGCGTGTCAGCCTGATGGAGCAGTCACAGTGTTTCCTGTATGAAGAGTAGCACCTGAGGTGTGATTAACTCAGAATAAATGACAAGAGGTTTTTAGAAAGAGACAAGTTGGGCTGGCAGCAGAGTTATTTCTAATTGTTGAAATGAGATAACAGCTCAAATGCATATTTGTGAATAGTGACTCTTTGGTGTCTTGTTTTAGTTGCTCTATTAGGTTCTTTTAAACGTATTTCATCTGATAGCCATACATGATCACAGTTTGAAGTCTCTGCTTTATTCAAACCTAGGTACTCCACGAGGAAACTACAATTCCAGGAACAGATTTGAAACTTTCCTATTTGAGTTCCAGAGCTGCAGGGTATAAGTCAGTTCTCAAGATCACCATGACCCAGTCCATTATACCATTTAATTTAATGAAGGTTCATCTTATGGTAGCTGTAGTGGGAAGACTCTTTCAAAAGTGGTTTCCTGCCTCGCCAAACTTGGCATATACTTTCATATGGGACAAAACAGATGCATATAATCAGAAGGTTTATGGTCTATCGGAAGCTGTTGGTAAGTTTTGTCTGTATCTTTTCTGCACTGAAAAAACTTTCATGAGGTCAGAACTATCATAAAATTAAGTATCACCCATGAAAAGTCATAACAGGTAGTAAGGTTCTAGGGAAGTTACAAGCTGGCTGGTTTAGATCTACCATGGGACAAGGAACGTGCTCTGTATGAAAAAAAGAAGAAAATGGAGAAAATACTGGTTTTTCTGGCTGAAATTATAGAGGAATTCTCTGAATGAAATTTCAGGTTGTCACCATCCTTTTTTTTTCCTCCCTCCATGTTTTTTTTCCTTACTGTGTCCCTTCCTTTTTTCATTTTCTTCTTTTCTTTATAACTTTATCTCCCTAACCTTTCTTATCCTTTTTTATGTTTTTTTGTACTTAACATTACTGTAGTTTCAACTCATAATGAGATCTAACAGGATATCAGACAACATTTGTGTCAAGAATTATTTCAGCATTTTCAATTAAAAGGCACAATCCATTTAGAGGAAACAGTCTGAAAACATCCAGCTGGTTGTTTCACTGAATGACCGGACAATGCAATCAAAGTTTGACTTGTTGAGATACAGATCAATAGAGATAGGTAGGATAGCTTCAAGCCCAAGCCCAAGATATCAAAAACTAAAGGATAACATGATTTTGATCTATTAGTTCTTACCTGAAAATATAATAGACATTGTATTCTGAAATTAATTTGCAATTTGGACTTGAATTAGTTCAAATCAATCAGGTAGTTGCCACTCCTCCCTTCACTTTTTTCTAAATATTAAAATTCACGTTTCCTTGTAAACTCTGAAAAGTTTTTCATTTACGATTTATTCATATTATTATTAATTTACTGCTAGTTTTTTTTATTCCTGATAATTACGTGTAAATAGAATGTCACAATCTGGCTATCTTTTTTGTTCCATTGAACCTGACTTATAAGTATTTTCTATAATTTAATGTTCTTGGAAATTAAACAGCTCTACTTATTCAGGTAGCAAACATTATTTTTAGGGGTTATCACCTAATCACCATTTGGGGCTGACTTATCTGATCTAATTACTTAACCTCTTGCCCAACCTGGACTTTATTTTGTGCTGTGAAATGTGAGAGAGTGAAATGTGAAAAACACTCTTTTTCTATTAAACCAGTAGAAAATAATATTGAGAGATCATTTTTTAAAAAACTTTTATATGATCAAATTTTTTATTAAAATTAACTGCTCATACGTGAGTGGAAATATAGTCTCAGAACACGAATGTGAAAAAGGCAGTTTTCTTCAAAATAGTAAAATAAATTGCATTTCTACCTGTGATTGGGAAAGTTAACTGTGATTTGTTTTGATTCCAGTGTCAGTTGGGTATGAATATGAGTCGTGTTTGGACCTGACTCTGTGGGAAAAGAGGACTGCTGTCTTGCAAGGCTATGAACTGGATGCTTCCAACATGGGTGGTTGGACACTAGATAAACATCATGTACTGGATGTTCAGAATGGTACGATCTGGTTCAGATAGTTAATATTGCTCAGCTTCCAATTCCTCAGATTGCAGCCACATTTTATCCTGTGCATGCTGTAGGATTGGTAGCAAAAAAATATATAATAAAGATATATTTTTAAAGTCTGTAAAAGCCTAAAGAGGAAACTATATAATGCTCTTTTAATGTACTTTAAAATGTTCATATAGTCATCACCAAAATGGTTTTCCCATTTGAATGTAAGCGACTGGTGTTGATGTTGCAATGAAATATTCATCTAGGTGTGTCTAATTCTGCAGTGAGTCAGTGAGTGTAATTCAGAGTCCTTTAGAAAGGTTTACCCAAAGTGAAAGGAAGGGTATTTTTTAAAAATATAAATAAAAAATAAAAATCTATGTGAATTTACCAAAATATTTCTGGTAGATTTTTAATTCTTAGGTGATTAATATATTCTGTGTATCTAGATATTTTTCAGTTCTGCTTAGACTGTATTTGAGAATAAAATATTCTATCCTCCAAAAAATGTTACATATACATTATTTTAAAATGGTAACCTAAGTCACAGGCTGAATGGATTGTGATTTAGAATTTTATCCAAGAACAGCTTGACAGGCAGTGGCTTTCCAAAGTGACATGTGTCTAATTGAGTAAACAAAGTGATTTGTAATCACGGCAAGGTGGGTGAGCCATAGAAATAAATGAAGAAGAAAAGGCAAAAATGCAGACAGTGACAGGTGTTTGTGCAGGCACCCTGAAACATGAAATAAATATTCTAATGTTCATCTTTCTGTTCTGTCCTAATAGAGGAGAATCATGAAGGGCCAATCGTTCAGAGTAATGACTGAATAAATCAGGTGTGCTAGAGCGGTAGGCAGACTTGTAGGATTCTTCTGATGAAAATTACAGAACTGGCTCTTATAGGAAATTATAGTTCCATAATTGTCAAATAACGTAATCACAGAAAGAAGAATCTTAGGTATCATTAATGTATTCTTTGAATATTCAAGGCAAAAATGCATTTCATCTCTTGTTATGATCCAGCTTATTTAGATTATTTTTCCTTAAATTTGCATAAACCTGTTTTATGTTTCCTGATTTCTTTATGTAAATTTGCTATGATTATTACATCACCCAAATAGCAAAGCATTAAAAAAGTAATCACAGAATGCACCTAAAATGTGCTGAGCTATAAGGAGAACATAATTATTCTAATCTCTTCTTCACTTTAAAATTATCCCAAAGTGGGGGAAAAAACACTTTCTCAAGTTTCCTGTTTATACTTTCATCGGATTATTCTCTTAAATGTATCTGCTAAGAAGTATAGTCATTAGCTCTGAGAACTGCTTTGAAACATAGAACATACAATAAATATAATATATGTGGCTCTAAAGTCAAAGCAGCAGGTGGTTTATACAGATAATAACACATTAAGAAGTGTCATAAAATATGCATGGAACAATAGCAGCCAACTATCCAATGTACATAGATCAAAATGGAGCCGTTGATCTATATATAGGAATGGAAAAATGAATAAAATTAGAATCTCAAATCTGATTTCTAACTGTGAAAATATTTAATATTCATTTAGCATTTTTTCTCAGATTTTCATTGAAGACCATAAAGGAGGATATTGGCATTTTGTCTTGGAAACAATTATTGGCACTTTAATGCTTTAAAGAATTCACTTTAAATAAATAATTTGCCTTCTACAGTGGTTTTGCTATGTTTGACGTTTTGGGTAACCACCATGTGTATACATTCTTACATAAGATGGGAGTATAAGCAAGAACATTCTTTAACATTATAGTACAATTAAAATAAGCAGCCATTATAATTAACAGCTTTGGAGGTTTGATATATATTTTCTAACTTTGTTTTCCATAAAGTATTTTTAACTTTTTTAAATTAATGATAAATTCATAAGGAAGAAATTTATATTCCTGTTGTACATTTTTATTGATTAGATTAAAATGTAATACTTTCAGCATTGATTAGCAATTAGGCAAACTTATTATTTCCTGAAGAACATTATGTAGAGCACAGTTCCCAAACTTGGTTGCACATTAAGATTACCTGGAGAGTTTTTTAAACTTTCAGTGCCAAGGCCGCACCCTAGACCAATTAAACTAGAATTTCTCAAGGTGAGAACCAGGCATCAGTATTTTTTACAGCTCCCCCAATGGTTTCGATGCATAGCCAAGATTGATAATCTCTGATGTTGAGAATTTGGGTTTTTAGTTGCTCTTGTTAGTCCTTTTTTTCTTTCATCAAACATTTTTTACATTTCTAACAGACAGCACTTTTTGTACACATCCTATGTAGTTTTTCATGTAATATTTTACACCGAGTAATTGGATAGAATTCTTTCCAATAGAACTTTGAGTAAAAATTTCCCAATCCAAATCTAAAAGGCACTGAATTCTATTTAGATCTGTAAGGAACATGTTTATTTTTCATCTTTACACATTTTATCGTAAAAAATGCATTTTATTTCTTCCAGGTATACTGTACAAGGGAAACGGGGAAAACCAGTTCATCTCCCAGCAGCCTCCCGTTGTCAGCAGCATCATGGGCAACGGGCGGAGGCGCAGCATCTCCTGCCCCAGCTGTAACGGCCAAGCGGACGGTAACAAGCTCTTGGCCCCCGTGGCGTTGGCTTGCGGGATCGATGGCAGCCTCTATGTGGGGGATTTCAACTATGTTCGGCGGATATTCCCTTCTGGAAATGTAACGAGTGTTTTGGAGCTAAGGTATGTATTTCTTAAATTTGAGAATTTAATCAAAGCTGAACCTGCCTTTACAAGAAAATGTTGAGTCTGATGTACTAATTTACATATTTAAACATACCTTCCCAATGTTTAAAATTCTCTCTAAAAAGAAGTCAGATTCTTGGTTAAAGTCAGCAGAAGCACTACTCATATATATCCTGTCGTGAAGATTATAACAAAGAGCACAGAGTCACCTAATATATAAAATGTCTCACTGATGGCATTGAATTTTCTGTGCTCTAAAAGGCTAGAACTATGATCCTTAAATCTCTTTTGTTTTCTTTAGAAAAACCCTGTGATATAGGTGTTACTCTTTTATTTCACCATGGTTGAAATTAAGGCATAAAATATGTCCTATGATATATCAGGCTCTGATATTAAATGAACTGGGGCTAAAACATGTAACTAGAATATTGGATCTTCAAGTTGGGTTAATCCATTAACTATAATGCCAATTGTAAAAATAACATATTATTGTCTTTGCTTTGTTCATTTAAGTGTGATTATCAAAATCATTCTGTTTTCTAGGTTATTTGGTAAGTCTTGGGCTACAAAATTCATTTCCAGTGTTATTTCTGCTTAAATTGGCAACTTTCCATACAAATAATTAAAATCTCAGAATTCAACTCAGTATATTTTAGAAATTTTTTCTAACTGTGCTTTTTTTTTTACCTTTTTTATCTGCTTCCACCAAGAAATAAAGATTTTAGACATAGGTAAGCATCTTGCTTAGAGGTTATTATAATATTTTCAAATGTCTTTTCAATGTGACTCTCTGACATTGTTTTCTAATAACATTTCATCATGAGAGAGGAAACTCGGTATCACGGAACACCAAAGGAATTAAAACTGCTTAATTGAACTGTTATAATATATTACAAATTGTATTATGCAATATGATTTGAGAAGTATTTTCAAGGTGGTTCATATAATATATGAAAAATAATTTTTAAAATATGCAAAAAACAAAAAAATAAATTGTGTTACAAAAAAGCGTTACAGAGGATATTGCTGTACAACAGAAAAGATTTCTAAGCTCCAGTCACTGACTCACATAATCTGAGTCGATCTTGAATGGAACAGAATTTGAAACACAGTAGCAAAGTTTCAGGAGGCCTGTATAGTTTGACCAATACCCAGGCCAGGTCATGTTTTACTGAGCCCAAAGTTTATTCAGTGTGGGAGACCCTGTTTAAGAAAAGAATCTAAAATTATTTTACTTTGGCAAATTTTCAAGAGCATATGATCATGTGAACATATTCCCAAGACCCCTTATGGGGCTTAAGGAACCGTGCATGTGAGCGACGCTTAAGCTGGAGCTTTGTTAGCTTCCTGGTAAACCAGCTCTGCTTGTAGTTTTGATAGTTTCCTAATTTGGGAGAGCTACTAGATTTAAGTAGTAATGTTTTCATTGCTGTTATTATGGAGGCAAAGACTTTCTTCAAAGCTAAGGATGAATATAGTGGAAGCAAATAGCTCAAAAGTTTTCCATATTCTATCTGCTGTGCTCACTTAGCTGGAGAAAACACAGTAGAGGCTTGTGTGGACACATGCGACTGAAAAACTGTCCTCAGCACAGCCCAAAAGAGAGAAAAACCAATGTTTTAAAGTAAAGCTAGCAAAAAGCAAGATAGGTTCGACATGCTAGATCTAGTTTAGCCATTAAAGTGTCTAATGAAATGATACCAGATTACAAAATACGTGATATTTTATGTGAGATATTTTAAATGAATAAATCAACATAACCCATTTAAATTGTGTGTAGAGATTGACGACTAGCAAATGAAAACCAGAGTTCTCCTGAAAGATTTATAGCTGTTGCATATCAAAGTGACCAGGCATGGTCCATGACCTTTCCCTGAGATCTCCTATTGATCTTGTACTTTTAGCTAATAGCTCGGTCACATGCTAACATGAACACTAAATCTCCCCAGAATACTGAGCATGCAAAGCTCTGCTATTAGAAACCACAGTAGAATATCAAAAACTGTCTGGCCTCGATTTCTTGGTAGCCGTGGAGAAAAGAGGAAAGAAACAGGTACGCACACCAACTAAATGCGAAACTGCTGCAGGCGATACAGAAACAACTATCAAAGCAGCTACCTTTTAACAAGCAGGCCTGTTACATGCCAGGCACCGGGCCAGGTATTTTATATATGTTCTTGCAGGTCCACACAACACTCCTGCAGGGTTACAGATGAGCTAATTGAGGCTCAAGGAAGTTACATATCTTCCCCAAGACACAAAAGTAAGAAAAGGGGAGCAGAGATTTGAACTACGCTGAAAAATATGTCTCTGCGCTATACCACACAGCCAGTTTTTGTGTGTTCAGACAGCTAGGTTTCTATGGGGTCATTCCCTGGGTAAGCCAAAAGTGAGACTTATTTTACAACCATTTTACAAATTACTTAGAGCATGATCGCTTTCTCTGGGAAAAAAAATCTATCAGGAACTACATTATGATTAACAATACCTTGTGGTATCAACTCATTATGTACTAACTCCCGGTGTTTGGCGGTGATACCCACTGTAACCCTCTCTCATGGTTCTCCATAACCTCTCTCCTCTGTGCATCATCCTCACTAAGTTTGGGCTTCTGCATTTCCTTTCTGTACCAGGCATGTAAAATACGCTGTTTGGGTTTCATATTGATATTCATTTTATTAAATCCATCAATGATAACTGATCATTTAGCACGTGCTAGGCACTTTGACACATAGTAATATAAGACAAAGTACCTGCCCTCAGAACTCACAATCGAGTGGCAGAAACAGGGTATTAATATATATGTGACAAACTAAATAACATTGTTAGCACCATTCTGTGACACTTAATCACACCCATGGCTTAGAATGTAAGAGTAATTCTGTGGAGGAAGAGATTACTGGGAGATGGGAAGAGAGAGGAAAAGCTTCCTGGAAGGGTGGATATTTGAGCTAGGGCTACGAATGAGTCTGTTTAAACAGAAAGGCAAGAAGCAAGAAGGGCAGTCAAGAAACAGAGAATATGGAGCAAGTAAAGGTACTGGGGTCTGGGAATGAGATGAGCAAGACATGGTCTAAGGGTAATCGGATCTGCCTGCATGGAGCAGGGCGTTCGTGTTGGTAATAAGGAGAGATGCAGGGAGCGGGGCAGGCTAGGGTCAGAGTGCTTCAGGCCTTGAGCACTCTGAGTTACTCTTCTGTCCTGTAGGATAACTGAGACAGTGAGGAATCTTTAGGAGGTTGAACAAGTGGCATACTCAAAGTAGCCTTTTAGAAAGGTTAATCTGTTATCTGTGTTCAGAATGACTCGAAGATAAGTTAGAAGGCTGTTGCCCTAAACTGTGAGATGCTACATACCTAAAATAGGATGGCTAGCAATGAAGGAAGTCAACCTTCCAAAAAAAAGGGAAGCAAAGACTGGAGGGTCTGTATATGGGTGTTAAGAAAGAGGAAAACTGGAGAAAACATGCAGGGTTTTTGAGCCTGAATGACCAAACAGATGATATCTTTGATAAAAATAGGAATTCTATTTGCTTAATAACTAATCAAACCTGACCTAACAAAATCAACGTACTTTAGCTCATTGGAGCGTCTTTCTTGAGCTTAGAAAATTAAAATCCTTTTCAGATGCCCCTTCCTATTTGCCTGCCTGTAATCATCTTCGTTTTCCAGTGAATAAGATCCCGCCTGGTTTTCTCCTTATCCGCACTTTCTTGGGAAGCATAACAGTTATGAGAGGCTTAGGAATTGGTCAGAGGAAGAAAAAGAAATTGAAAATATGTCTAAATCTATAAAAAGAATGGTATTGTCAGTTGTTAATGATTAAGTAAAATATGAAAATGCATGCCTCTGATCCTCTTACTATATTTCGTTTACTGTAGACTCATTAATTGGACTTATGGGGGAAATACTAAAAACATTGAATAAGAAAAAATAAAGACACATAATCTTATTTTAAAATTCAGGGAGTATTCTGTTATACCAAGTTAATAAGTACTGCCAGGATAGTCTGTAAAATAAAAGTCCTTAGCTATACTTTAATGAATAGATGTAAATATTACTCAATCAACATTTTGATTTTTGAGATAAATTGAGCTTCTATACTGCTTTAAAAATGTTTCTTTTAGATATGCTAAACATTTCCCCCATGATGTTTACAGTATTAGTTTGCTAACAAACCCCTTTAATAGGTAGTAAATTTTACCTCATCTTTATTCCAGTTCTTTTAGATTCCAAAATAAAAACTTAAACTAATTAACTAATACCAACCAAGAGGCTTTTAAACATATAGAACTAAAAATCAACTGTGAATTTTATGTTACCGATTACAGGATCAAAGAAAGTGTCAATCACAGGTCTGTGAAACTGAATCAATGAAAGTTTAGATACAAAATTGTAAAAACTTGATTCAGCACTCTGTATTGACTTATTATTTAAAAAATGAGTACACATAGAAATACCACAGCCCAAATCCCTGTTTGCAGTAATCCAAACAGTCTTTTGGTTACCATAGGATAGGAAGTTTTACTTTCACACATAAATATAATTTACTATGCTTCTTCAAATGCTTTGTGTTCTAAGGGCTATGGCACAATTTCCAACTAAAAAGATAAAAATGCTAATAATGTCTCTTCTATGGCTTGTTCTTTGTGAATATTTCTCTAGCCTAAGAAGATTGAATTATGACAAAATAAATGAGCAAATCCAGCCTGCACTTACCACCGAATCTGTGTCTAATTGAATAAGACTGTAGAGAAGATGGCTTGATAATTGTGATGATCTTGGAAATTCAGGATGAGTTAAGAATCAAGGTGCAATATACTAACGGTTCTTAACTTGATCTCAGCTCCTTTGGTTTTGCTATTAGTTGAAATTATAATATTTCAAACCTTCCTGAAATGGTAAAATTTCAGAAAAATCAATCACGCAAGAATGCTGCTGCTCCTACCACTGGGCAGAGATTTTCCAAAACCAAGCATTTTGTAAATCCCTGCCCCCCAGTTGCCGGCAGCAGCCTTTTTCAGTCATGGTAGCCTCACGTTTTCACTCGAGATACAGTAGGGACCTAAAATCTCACCCCTCACTTGCCCGAACACACCAGACTCTTTAGTGTCTTGCTTTTCAGGAAGTTGGACAGCAAGTACTAGCTCAGCCTGTCAGGAAACTCTCCATGCTTAAGTTGAGTGACTTTGAATCCCATTCTTATC
Organism: Lepilemur ruficaudatus; assembly: GCA_963574885.1. NCBI lineage: Eukaryota > Metazoa > Chordata > Mammalia > Primates > Lepilemuridae > Lepilemur > Lepilemur ruficaudatus. Next base: position 106,511 of record CAUYRT010007347.1, read on the forward strand.
ACATTTACAATTCAGAGCTTCTCTGCCACCAGTCTGTCAACTAAAAATTTCCAAACTCACTTCTTTTATTTTTAGTACTTCAATACTGATCCCTTTTTTCATCTAGGAGAGGCCAGGATCTGAGTGCCAGCTCTAATTTGCCAGGCTACGCTGAGCTGCAAGGAACGTGTCCAGTTCCCATTTCCTACCATTCCATGGGGAATATTTCCAGAGGCTAATTCTCCTCTCTAGGGCCACATATTTCCCCCACATTTGTTCTTCTGGGCAATTGAGTTGTGCACAAAATTAGAGCTTTCATTTGGTGGACATTTTTAAAGCCATTGACATATGTTGCTTGATTGAGAAATTTCTGTGTCTTCAAGGAAGGGAGATCCTCCAGGACATGAAATAAACAAATATAAGCACCACCTTGGAAATTCTCTTATTACTACCACACAAGAATAAAACTGATGCCAATAAGGGCAATGCTTATGACTTGAATGTCCACTGGTACCATCATTAGTCTTTAAACAACTTAAAGTGGATATTTTAAGATGAGTCTGCATAATTTTAATAATTTAGGATATTATAAACTGCTGTTATAACAGCAGAAATAAGAAAGTAAATTTGAACCTATCCAAGTGTAGATAATTTTTTTAACATTTTCAGAAAGCGAGTCATACTTTAGGTAACAATAATTACTGCATTCCTACACTTTAAAGGTTATAAGGCAAAATACATGTTGCACTATAAGAGGAAATGGGATAAAAGCAAACAGTAAGAATAGTTCATTTTTACTGAGTATGTAGCATGTGCTAGGCTCTGTTCTAAGGATTTTATATAAATTCGTATAATCCTCTCAGCATGCTATGAAATATCTATTATTATCATCACCTTTACAAATACGGGATCTGAGGCATAGGTAAGTTAGGTAACATACCCAAGATCACACATTTAGTAAATGATGAAGCTAGGATTTAAACCCAGGCAGTGTGGCCCAGAGCTTATACTCATAGGTATGCAACTGACAAGAAAAAGATGTGTGTGTATATGTGTGTATACACTCATAACCAACTGTACAACTATTCACAGTTACCATATAATCAGGGAGGTAGGAAAGGCTAAAGAAGTCTCTCGAATGTCATGTCTTTCAAAAGACCCAACTCGATGGAGTTGCAGCTCTGTCGCAACAACTGTATACACCAGACAGACTAGCGCTGTCAATATCAGACTGTTTACCGAAAGGAAGAAAAACCTCGGTAAAATTGTTCTGAATGTTATATTGATATGTAACTCTTCATTACAAAGTAATAAACTACCACATCAAGGAATACAGTATGTCTTGCTGCATTTAAAATTTTAGGCATCAACTTAGGAAAATGATATAACAACACTTAGCATGGCAAGTTGATCATTTCCCATAACCTAGGAGTTCTGAAGTGCTTTTATTCCGTAATGACTTGCATTTCTTTGAGTTCTTCATGTCATTTTTTACCCTTTAGCACATATTTACACTCTCAAGACCTCTTGCTCTAGTCTGTCTCTTGTCACAGAAAGATACTAACGGCCGAAAGGGAGATCCGTAACTGGAGGTGTTCAGGCCTTGGTACGCCTGCGTAGTTCTCTGTCCCGGCATCACAGCCACAGGGCTCTTGAGAGCTCCAGAGGTCTCTGTGGGCTCCACTTGTGGTCTGCTGTCAGCTTCTGCCAATGTAAGAAGCACTAGTGGAAACTATCATCTGTTCATTTAAGAATAGAATCTCTTATAGGAACAATAAATCGCATATATTCAGCACTTAGAAAAAGCATTAAGTAGTGAGAATTGTTTCATTAGAACCTAACCTCATTTTAGTAAGGAGAAAACTAAATGGTACTACATTACTGTTAGAATAAAAATGTTCATATAGAGTCATGTTTATACTCCATATTTGAGATATTCACGTATAAAATAAATGGAAACAAGTTTAGAACTCTCCGTGTGTGCATGGATGGATGTGGGTGTGGGTGGATGTCTATGGAGAGAGGGAGAAGGAGAGACAGAATGAGAAGGAATTAGTAAAAACCATGTTTGTAGTCAAAAAACTACATGGGGGGCCGGGGGCATGGTGGCTCATACCTATAATCCCAGCAGTCCAGAAGGCTGAGGCAGGAGGATTGCTTGAACTTAGGAGTTCGAGACCAGCCTCAGCAAGAGCGAGACCCCCATCTCTACTAAAAATAGAAAAATTAGCCAGGTGTCATGGTGCACACCTGTAGTCCCAGCTTCTCGGGAGGCTGAGGCAGGAGGATCACTTGAGCCCACGAGTTTAAGGTTGCAGTAAGCTAAGATGACGCCACAGCACTCTACCTGGGATGACAGAGCGAGTCTCTGTCCCAAAAAAAAAGATATATGGAATCTAGTAGATTCCTATCAGTTGACATCTTTGTTGGGATACCAAATCATTTAAATTATTTTAAGATTTTTTTTCCAGAAGGTAATATTTGCACATGGTACAAAATTACATTAATTTTTAAGAATATAATGTTTGAGTGTTTGTGAGAAGATTAAATTTTTAATTCCAAATAATATGTCATAATTTGTCCATTCCTTGATAATGTTGGTCTTCCCATTTTTTACAGGTAATGGGACATAAAATGTTTCATATTTGCATCACTTTATATTTATAAAATTGAGGCATTACATTTTGTGAACAAATGTTTATATCTCACGAAATCCACAGACAGGTTTCAGAGCAGCTTGGTTCACAGACTTTAAAAATAAAACTGATGGATCTAGCATTCTGATTTACTGCATGAGGCCACCAATGGTGACCGCCTCCTACACTGGAATGATCTCATTTTAGTATTTAACTTCCATATTTCAGGACAACCATCGTAACTTTTCTAGATTATGGTAGAGAAACCAACATGAACAAAATACCACGTTTTCTGGGGTAGGTTTTCCATTTGAAAGAATAATTCCTTATGATGAGGTACAAGTGAAATCAGTACTATATTATACTTCACAGGAGAATTTGATAGAGACACCCTTTCCCCGGAATAAACTTTATGTCTGTCACCGATGGGCAATTTATTAATGGTTTTGCATTGAGCCAAAAAGATACAGAGAATTCGTGCCTTTGTTTTAGGAAAGACACATACTGCTTTTTAAAAATAATGATTTTTAAGATAGCTGTTAATATATTGTTGAATGTTCAGCATCTGGCAAGGCAGGAAAACAGTGATATCAGAGAATTGTTGCCTGTGATCACATTCTTTTAAGTCATTATAAAATAGACAGTACTATTCATTTGCTGGTCTTTGATCATACATTCCAGTTTATGATCCATTTCTCATGATCTGTTTCGTTTTGCTTTTAATTTCCCTGTGTGTATCGGGAGTAACTCTCTTGTGATATGTACGTGTGATCCTTTTTACAGCAGCAACCCAGCTCACAGATACTACCTTGCAACGGATCCCGTCACAGGAGATTTGTACGTCTCTGACACTAACACGCGCAGGATCTATCGCCCAAAGTCACTCACGGGTGCCAAAGACCTGACTAAAAACGCAGAAGTAGTTGCAGGGACGGGAGAGCAGTGCCTTCCATTTGACGAAGCCAGGTGTGGAGACGGCGGGAAGGCCGTGGAAGCAACACTCATGAGTCCCAAAGGTGCTGGCAGTTACCAATTTGAGGAGTTGTTTTTATTTAAAAATAATAAAAGCAAAAGGAGAAAATCCAGTTGGTGCCTGGTTGTTCTTTAACGCTGAGTCTGACATTTTGCCTTCCACTGTGTTCTGGGGAGCTGTTTCCCATCTAGTGCTTTTAAAAGCCATTTAGCACGAAACTGCTAGAATCCTAAGTTGATTTTACAGTAAATATTAGGTTCTTGGCATTTTTTTAATATCATACCATTTTTTCCAACTCTTCAAAGAATGAAGCAGCTACTCTGTATAATTCAGGTCACATCCTGTTAAACTTCAAGGAAGTGTCCAAATTCTTTCATTGTCCTGGAATTTCTTTGTCATGAATGAGTCCCAGACTTCTTTAAAAACCATCACTAAGCAACCCCATTCGCCCTCACCCACTTTGGAGCTGTTCAGCTTTTGTTTCTATGCCATGGGAAAAAATGCTTGCTGGGAGGAATTTTTGGAGGTAACCAGGGCTAAAATTCTATCTGATAAAGGCTTTTAAACCAGTCAGGACTGACTCCTTGCTTGTGTATTATGCTATTCATTACAATGCTTTTTAGTTTGGGGTTTGTTTTTTTTTTTCATTATAGCTAGTGACTTTTATGTGAACAAGGACTGGAAAAAAGTATTTGCACTGAATTATTCATAATAGCAAATTTCATTGTAACAAGGTCAACAAAACACTAACCTTGGCTTAGATCTATTTTGTTAGAAGAGTATCATTACTGTAAGTTTGCAGAAACAGAATTTGAACATGTTTCTATAATCGATAGACTGTGTCATTATATAAACAATTCTATTTATGAAACATACAAGTACTACCTATGTAATTCGGACATACACGCAACTGGAGAATCTTACAAATTTGGATTATTTTGTTACTTAATTTTGAATTTATTTGTACTGTCAATGCCTACGTTGCTTGTTGTCTCACTGGTTTGCAACTGCACTCCTACCTGCTGCCTGTCACCTATGTTATCACCGGGGTTAAGTGTTGAGTTTAATGATGGGCTTAGGAGTTTAATCAAAATTAATCGTTTTTGAAAAATTAGTAATGTTTCCTTCTCTTCAATAAAGGAATGGCGATTGATAAGAACGGATTAATCTACTTTGTTGATGGAACCATGATTAGAAAAGTTGATCAAAATGGAATCATATCGACTCTCCTGGGCTCTAATGATCTGACTTCAGCCAGACCTTTAACTTGTGACACCAGCATGCACATCAGCCAGGTAGTTAAAATACTAAGCTGACTTGCTTGTTTTTCTTCTAAGTGACTTGACTTATTATGATCAGTAGATAGTATGGCACCATATTAAACTGTATATATCATGTGTGGCAGTTGTTATGATTGAGCTGTTCCATTTAAATGTGTCTCAGGAGCTAATAAAAAGTTATATTCTTCTATAATTCTGCTTTTGATGAGTTCAATGAGATACAGAACAATTATCACTAAGAAATGCTAAGCATCTGTAATAAAATACCAGTAAAGTAGCAGCATGCAGATATTCCAAAAAGAACAAAACAGCTTAACTCTCTAATCTTTTGATTGCATGAGCTCCTTAAGTAGTAGAGAGAACCACTGTGATTAGTCCCAGGAGACTTATATTTAGAATTAGAAACTTTACTGTTGGCCTGCTTGAAAACACAATAGAATACTAATGTATTCATAACCCAGAAAGCCCCAACATTTGGTGGTTATTACTGCTCTAAGGAACATCTGTGTTCATATCTCACTGATATCTATTGACTCACTACTTAGAGGTTTATTCGCTATTTGGCTATAACTAGCAAATCTTTCAATGAGCTACATTTTAAAATGAAATGTCTTTTCTTACATTTGTCTCCATTCAAAACTTTTAGGTTTATTTTACTGTGGCTATTGAAAAAAACTATTTTATAACAGTTTATCAGATTAAGGCTGATTTCCCTAAATGGTCTAATTTAGTCTTCTGGCAAATTAACTGCAGGGCAGCAACTGACTAACCAGACCATTTCTTTTTTTATTAAGGTACGTCTGGAATGGCCCACTGACCTAGCCATTAACCCTATGGATAACTCCATTTATGTCCTGGATAACAATGTAGTTTTACAGATCACTGAAAATCGTCAGGTTCGCATTGCTGCTGGACGGCCCATGCACTGCCAGGTTCCTGGGGTCGAATACCCCGTGGGGAAGCACGCGGTTCAGACGACGCTGGAATCCGCCACTGCCATTGCTGTGTCCTACAGTGGGGTCCTGTACATCACTGAAACTGACGAGAAGAAGATTAACCGAATAAGGCAGGTCACAACGGACGGAGAGATCTCCTTAGTGGCAGGAATTCCTTCAGAGTGTGACTGCAAAAACGATGCCAACTGTGACTGTTACCAGAGTGGAGACGGCTATGCCAAAGATGCCAAACTTAACGCTCCGTCCTCCCTAGCTGCTTCTCCGGACGGGACGTTGTACATCGCGGATCTAGGAAATATTCGGATCCGAGCTGTGTCAAAGAATAAGCCTTTACTTAACTCCATGAACTTTTATGAAGTTGCATCTCCAACTGATCAAGAACTCTATATCTTTGACATCAATGGTACTCACCAGTACACTGTGAGTTTGGTCACTGGCGATTACCTGTACAATTTCAGCTACAGCAATGACAATGATATTACCGCTGTGACAGACAGCAATGGCAATACCCTTAGAATTAGACGGGACCCTAATCGAATGCCAGTTCGGGTGGTGTCTCCGGATAACCAAGTGATATGGTTGACAATAGGGACAAACGGATGTTTGAAAAGCATGACTGCTCAAGGACTAGAATTAGTTTTGTTTACTTACCATGGCAACAGTGGCCTTCTAGCCACTAAAAGCGACGAAACTGGATGGACAACATTTTTTGAGTAAGTATATGAAAATTCTCTGATTATAAAAGACTGTGATATAATACCATAATCTATAATAATACTATAATCTTCATAGCCAAAGAAATCTATGTTTTTCAATGTCTAGAGCTTCTGTAATTTTTGGATCCCTCTTTCTGAAAAAGAAGACAAAATTATGAGATACAAAATTAGATGCTGGGCCTTGGAAGTGCAAGCAAGAAGCCTTGAAGCTTAAGTTTTAATGAGCTTCATGGTAAATCTACCTCTACTTAAGGATTAACATTTTGCTTCAGACAGACCTAGTATTTAGCACTAAACCTTTTGAGAAACATTACAGCTTTGGTTGTAGGCATAAATCCTTTGGGTTTGGATTTGCACACCTGATAAAGCTGACTCTGTTGGGAGCTTTCATTGAAGAAAAACTTTAAAAATATTTACAATGAATGTTGCTGATTGTGTCAGTACTACAAATGTTATTCTTATCAAAAAGAAGGGCTTAACTTTTCGTAATCAGTTATTGGAGAAGCTAAACTATGCTTAAAAGAACCTTACAACTAAATGCAAATCAGGAATTACCAGTCACCGTCTGAAGGCTTATGAAAGGTTTGAGGCTCATTCAGCCAGGTATTCTGATAACAGGTGTGGCGTGGGGCCATGTGCTGCCTAAACAGTCACATTTTGCGAGGTCGGTAAGAATGAAATGAAAGTTCACTCTTGTATATTTTATGGTATGTGGACTTTGCAGTGAATACTTGTGTAAAACAATTTTTGATTGCTTGCTCATTTGCCTAACATTGCACAAGCCTTGAGGGGAAGTTAGAGAGAATGCATGTTGACAAATGCAAAATCGTCCTTGAAATGAATATTGCGTTCCTTAGTGTGATTTGCACAATGATAGGCCAGGGCAAAAGAGTTTTCTGTAGGAGTACACCTCTAAGATTATAATAAAAGTCAGTAGAAAAAATGATTCAGTATACAAATATTTTCTGTACAACTTTTCTAGAATTGATCTTATACATAAAGCTTAGTTCTCCTATAGCTTGAATTGCTTTTTTCTTTTTTGACAGATTCTCTTTTAATAAAATGAATGTTACCCAGCAGCACGATTTTGTCAGAGGAACAAACCTTTTCAATTGAATTTCATTAAAATTCTGTTCTTAGCATTCCTTTTGCTCATTTTAGGATCGCAATAGGAAAGGAATAAATTGGAAGTTAATGGAAAGCACTTCCTTTGCACTGTTTTCAAAGTGATAGCAGGCCAGATTGCCAACGAGGCGAAAAAGAGCACAGAAAATGTGCTACCGTCAGATGAGACGGGGCAGGAGAGCCGCTCTGATTATAAGATCTTTAGGAAATGATGGTGGCATTGGTTGGGCTTCAGTTTAGTTGAAAGCAGGGGGAAAAAAGAGAAATAAGTTTTTAGTATAATCTAGGACTCAAGCCCTGCTCTCTGGGCCATCTTTGAATGTGTCCTTGTTTATTCCCGGGAATTGAAATTTCACAGAAAAAAGTTCTTGAGGGTTACTGCTGACACGTGAACTTCCTACAACAGATAGAATGGTTTGCTTAAGACCTACAATTTAATTTTAGTCAAGTCTGAAAAATTAGAGAAACTCCACTGGTGGAGTCGATGTGGGATAGTATAAATTTGGATTTTTTACTTTTTAAAAAAATAATAGTGCACAAAGAAGACGTATTTCTCTAGTAACAAATGTCATCCAAGAATTTCAGGCTGAGGAATCGGTGGGATGGCTAAAGCAGGGGTTGGGTTGGCAAGCCAATCTCTTAAATATAATGAGAAAGCATCATTTCAAAGAATGAAAGGTGTTGCTGGGCGAGGTAGCTCACACCTGTAATCTCAGCACTTTGGGAGGCCAAGGCAGGAGGATCACTTGAATCCAGGAGTTTAAGGCCAGCCTGGGCAACACAGCAAGACCCCATCTCTACAAAAAAATTTTTTAAAAAATAGCCGATATGGTGGCACCTGCCTATAGTCCCAGCTACTCAGGAGGCTGAGCCAGGAGGATCGCTTGAGCCCAGGAATTGGAGATTTTGAGGTTGTGATGAGCTCTGATCACACCACTGCACTCCAGCCTGGGCAACAGAGTGAAACCCTGTCTCACCAAAAAAATTAAAAAAGGTTTTAATTAATTGAGGTACATCACAATTGTATTTTCACTAATACTAACTCATTATACATCATATTTAAAGTATATCTGTTAAATCTTATAGCTAGGTAAATTACAGTAAAGGCAACTATTCCAAAAAGCATTATTAAAATATTTTACCAGCTACAACCCTCACACTTTCATATATATATATATTTTTAAAAGAATATAGTGATTTAACCAGTGTTGGAAAAAAAATAACTTTTCTAATAAAATAAACAGAAATATTGTTTAAAAAGCAGTATTTTTGTTAGTTTTCCTCTAAATATCTGCAAGAAAGTCATGACTAAAAAAACTTCTAAGAAAGCTTTATGCATTTTGCAAAACAGTGTGTTAAAATAGAGCATTTAACCCAAGGATTTCAGAATCATCATGCCAGAATAACAAATGATCATTTTTTTCCTTACAATTTGGCTGTGAAAGAACAAGGGCCCACCTCTTCTAAGGGTCAAAACTTTAAAACACATTCAAAAGTAAGTGTGCAAAAAGAAAAGGGTGGGGGGTGTCATTATCAGGCAGCCCCGCCAAAAGCGCCGTCTGTGTTCCGACCGGGCAGCGCATTGTGTCTGTAAGTCTGAGGCTGTTAATGGGCAAACTCAACCCCCATCGCTACTCCTCTGAGCCTTGACAGCGGAGTTTCTGCTTATTGTCTCCTGACCCGGGTGGTGGGATGTGGACATCCTAATAGAGGCTGCGGCGGCCCCTGAATTCTTGTCCGACTGCCTTTGTTTCTGTAGTTATTGATGAACTGGCAGACTACCAGAATATTAGTACATATCTGTAATATTTCCCTTCTTTTTTTTTTCTAGTACTACATGTCTAATTTAGACCTTACAAGGGTACTTAGTAAGTTCATAAAGAAGAAACCTGACAGGTTTGACAATGGCCAGAGTGTTACCAAAACCACAAGGAGATTGTGGATAAAAACACCGTTCCCCACTGCAAAACACCTGTTTTCTATGACTTACATGACACCAGTCCCTTGAGCTCTGATACATGCTCTGTAATCATCTTTCTGCACAAATCCCTTGCACAGAGAAATTAAACTTTGCAGCCTAAATTCCCATTTGTATGTGGCCGGCTTTCTAGCTAGCCTAGTGTCTAAAAAGCCTTGAGATTAAAGCTTCTATAGGAAAGAAACAGATGGAAGAAGATCTGGAATCAATAAATTTGCCTAGAGATAAAAATACACTTGTCACAGTTCCTTCCAAAGAAATTTTAAGAGAGAATTAGCTCAAATTGCTTACCTTTCATGCTTTCATTTTATTATTATTTTTTTCTTAGTACAAACTTCAGTGCACCGTTAGCATGTCACAGTATTAGTATAAGGACAAAATTAAATGGGAAAGTATTTCATAAAATGCAAACTTTCATTACCTTTGTGGCTCCCACAACTCCTGGAATGTTGCAGTCCATGTAACTCTCCCAATAGCTATTTGTTGAGTGAAGGAATGGGAGAATAAATCAAAGATGTAGACAGACGAATATTTATCGAGAGGAGTGATAAAACCTATAGCTGGCTCTTGCCAAGGCTTCATTGAAAGAATGTCATATAAATGCGCTCTCATGTTCTGAGTTAGTTCGGACCTCTGTACCAATACTTAATGCTGAAAATATTAACCCCTCCCATTTTTGTTGTTGATTTTTAAATATATTTACCCAATATTAAGTGTTCGCTCACTTTCTTTTGCTTTATAAGGACTTCCTCAGTTGATTTTGTTATTCAAACAGTTAAACCCCCCAAAATGACTTCATATTGATACCTCTTTCTTCTGAAATGTTGTTAAGGAGCAAAGACAGGAAACATTTCCCAGGCAAATGCAGTTAAAGTATATGATTGTTGTACCTGGTATCAGAGAGGATTCTACGAAAAGGAAACCTGATTCCCAACTTGAGGTTCTTCTCAGTCACCAATAAAGTAGGCAGGGTGATTCTTTAGGGTATACAGATGGTTTCCTAAGCATGAGAACTTTCATTCCAAAAGCTGGAGATACCATCTTCTTGGTAGTAGTTTCTCTCCATGTTGCTTATAATTAGTGTGTCCCTATTGTGACTCACTAAAGAGGTGGCCGATGTTCTCAGACATGCTACTGGGTGGTATGTCGAGAAGACTACAGTAGGCATCAGATGGTTTATAATTCAGCTTTGAAATCACTGAATTAGACTAATATGTTTCTTGAGCTGAATATTTATTACTGATTAAATATACCATCTTGTCTCTGAGCTCTTCTTCCGTTGACTTGCTGGGCGGTGGGAAGGATGCCCTTTTAGCTAATGGGGTGACAAGCCTAGTTCCTCCCTTCCCTTAGTATTAGGGCCTGTTCCATGCTGCTCTTCACACCACTTAAAAACAATTGCCACACATTATAATTCCTTAGCTGAAGTATTTCCAAGGAGACCAGAAAGATCTCACCTGCTAAAAATTTATTATTTAAAAAGCTCATACCCAAAAGAAACCACAGTTCTTGCACTTGAATGCACACAAAAGGAAATCCAGTGTATTGAATTGGGCAATAGAATAAATTATTTAATAGTAAATGACATTTCACAGTTCTCTGCTTGCTTACCCACATAAAATACAAAACTGGGCATATCTAGAGGCTCTTCTGTCTGGTTAAAGAAGACAACATGAAAAACAAGCTATGAATTCTGGCTGATACGTACATGCACACCAGCAGGTTAGTGGCAGATTTTTTTTTATCACGGGACTTTGAATATTTGGAGCTCTGCATTTGTGGAGCTGACTCTGTGATCTTGTGTGAGCTGTATTCAGATTCACAGAGCAAATAAATGAGTTTCAGCTCTTACACATTTATGTAGGTATATATGGGTCTCCAGCTTCTCATTTGGGTGCTTTATTGTCCCTCATTCAAGCTTTGCAATTTCAGAATGAGCTTCTGAACCATTTCTTTGTAATGAACTTAACTCTGCGCCCCTGGCAAACCCACGATTGCCACTGTCATCAGTTCAGATGCTGTAGGAACACACCAGGGAGAGGACCTCAGAGGGGGAAAGAGGGGCAGTGTAAATAGTACCTGTGCTACACCTAAGACAATTTAGTATGCAGAAAGCACAAATAATGTAGGGAAATGCAATGATCATAATTTCAAATTAGAAAAGATGTGTCCATTCTTGTTGACACTGAATCATGTTTAAATAGCCTGACAGCAGTGCCATGCTGTGTTCTCCTTACAGGAGTATCATTGTAGTAGCTTCTGATGTTAGAAGAATTATAGAGGCATCTTCCACAGGACAAAACTGTGGGGATAGCCTTCTTAAACACAGAAACCATGTGTCATTGCTGTGTCTGCCAAAAAACTGCATTTAAAATGAAGCAGCCCATGTTATAAAGGCATATCTAAAAATGGTGCCCAGCCCCTCCTTTGTTTTCCTTTTCCTTCTTTCTTCATGGAAGAAAACATTTAGGAAATTGCGAATGGTTTATAAGACATTTTATCAACAGATGACTTACAATCGTGGGAAAATTCTAAGGTCGATTTCCATTTTTGCTATTTTGTTTAATAATTTGGCTTTAAATTTTTGACCAGGATGTGTATTTCCAAGGACATCAGTAAAAAAAAAAAGTGTAGGCAGTTGGATAAAGTGGCTGCTGAAATATTTCAAACATTAACCCAAACACTATTAAGGCAACAATTTTGTTAATACTTGATTTATCCCAGCTCCCTTCTGCCATGTACATTTAAAAAATAATTAGTTCTGTCCTGGTTCCAAAGGAGAAAGAGAAATGGGGAAATCATATGTTACCCAGATTACTCAAAAAAAAACCAGAAAAAAATTAAAACAGATTAGTCAGATTGTCTGGGTATATCCGCTTTGTCCTTGGAGTGTATCAATAGTTGCAAGGCTACACTAACTCTGTCAGGGTGTTCCTTTTAGCAAAAAATGTTCTCCATGTGCTGACTCGTTCCATGATGGTTCAAGAGTAAATGGAGCTTCCAAAAGTGTCAAATTTCCTCTTTAAAATCACCACATAACTATCTGGATTAGATAGATGATCTGATTGCCTCACATCTCCCCTTACACAGTGATTATCAAGTGGTTTACCCTTAGACTCGGTTATATATAGCACCTGCCATTTCAAATGATTCTTTGATGGTAAGACAAGAAATCTACACATTGACAACCAGTATCAGAGAACTTTTTATTTTTTACAATCACAGAACTGAAGATTGACAATTGGGTATTTTCTAGACACTTTCCAGCATCTCTGGCTCATTCCCATGATATCAAAATAAAAGCAACACCAGCAGCCCTCACTCCTGGCTACCCTAACTCCTTAGCCTCCCGGGGAGGTGTTCCACACAGAGAAAGCACCTTGCCTATACTCCAAGATCCTGGCATGGTCAGAATGCTTGAGACTGCAAATGCAGAGCCAGTGTGGACACTGTGCTTCTGAACTCTCTCCACAGTTTGGGAAGGCCGTCTATGAAAGAGGTAGGATGGCTGGGGATCCTAGCCACCTGCTTCACATCAGTCTGAGAGACGACAGGTCTCTGAGTCCTAACTTAGCACCCCTGCCCTCCATCACACTGCCACATCTCACAAACACACACACCACACACCTCAAAACAGACTGCCTAGACTTCAGGTTCCTCCCAGAGCTCGGTGAATCTGTGATTCTTCAAGTGACACCCCCAAAACTGCTGGGAAATATTTAAAGAAATGTCACTTGTGGATCTGTCTAAGAACTAATTTTTGTTCTATTTAAGTGTGTTTTAAAAGTATACATCTGATGTAAATCAAAATTTTCCCATCACTGGGCCTTCTCCTAATAAAAAGTAGATAAAAAGCAAAGTCTGAAAAACTTGTAGTTTATTTAAAGGAAGTAATCAATCGATTAAAGCATTTAATGAAGATAAATCAAGTATCAGCTAGAAGAAAGACTTCATTCTATTTCAAAGTCCAGAAAAGAAGAAACCAAGTTCTAATAAAGACAAGCATAGGCCTGGCCTGAAATTAGAAGAAAGAAGTCATTTACAGATGATGTTTTAAAGCCAGATCAGTTGGAGAAAGAATAATGAAAGAAAGATGTTATAATCTGAAGGAACAAAACGGCTAAATCTCTAAATGCATCAGACTGTTCCTACAGATGCCAAGAAACATTCAGGATGACTAAACCTTCAACCTTTAAAACCTGGAGGAAGGTCAGAATGAGTTTATGCAATGGATATTTACAATTTAGAGCCAGTGAGAAAGGCTACCCCCGGCAGTTTGTCTTCATGTTCATATCTCTATGTGCATATTCAATTAAAGATCACTTCATTTACACCTCCTTAATTTAATTAAGAGTTCTATTTTTTTAACTTAATTTTTAAAGTGGACCTCATCCTCCTTAACACAAAGGTTAACACTAAGCACAGGCATGGTTAGTCCCCAGCGGGACTGGTCTGGGCAACACCAGCTCTCTGGGAGGCATGCCATCTAAAAAAAAATGAAAGTCTTTTAAGTGCTACGTTGCAAAGGCAAACTGATTGGCAAATTATTAAATCATTTCAAACCTCTTAGCCTTCAGTGAGGCGGGAATTTTGTCTGCGCCTTTTGGTCATCAAGCATTTCCTGTTTGTCCACTGATTTCCTATTCCTGGCAGTGACTTATTCACTCATGAATTCATTCAGTCAACAGAATGTATTATGTGCCAGGTGCTGGCCTTCGATGCTGGAAAGTGCAGAGCTAAAAGACACGTTCCCCCTTTCAAGGAGCTCAGAGTCCACTGGGGGAGACGGATGAGCAAATGACAGTAAGAACGGGACGTGCTCAGTTAGAGGCGTTGGACGCCGTGGAGGTGCAGAGGGAGGAGCGTCCAAATCCCACTGGGCATGGGGCAGGGAGGAGGCGAGGAAAACCTCGCAGGAGAGGCGGTTTGTGAGTGTTCTAGGCCAGAAGAAAAAGCATTTACGCAGGAGGCAGAGCATGGCAGGTTTCGGAAAGATCGGGCAGCTCAGACAACAGGAACACGGAATGCGTGTGGGGAAGTCGGGAGATGGAACCAAAGAGGGAGATGGCGGTTCCGCTCGGGCAGGGCCTGAGCTGCCGAGCTGAAGAGTTGGTCTGGTGGATCCTCTGTCCTTTAAAGGCATTTAGCAGGGAAGCAATATGCTCAGTCTGGTGACAATATAAGGGTGGGTTTAATGTAGAAAAGTAGAAGGTTAGGGAAAAAAGGTAAGTTAGGAGACAGTAAATCTAGTTAAGACATGAAGGCCTCAACAGGGCTGGGCGCCGCAGTCACAGAGAGAGAGGTAGGTTTGTCATTAGGAGGTGAAGTATGACTTGGCGTCTAAATGAATGTAAGAGGCGGGGGAGAAAGAGGATCTAGGGGGAGTCCCTGTTTTCCCAGCTCAGATGACTAAGTGGACAGGGAGACTCAGGGAAGATCTGCAGGCTGGAAGACAAAAGTAAGTTCAGATTTAGAAATTATACGGTTGAGGTCACAGTCTAGCACGTGGTCAGAAATGTCTGCTTAGAACTCAGGAGAAGCCAATTCTAGAGATGTGGATGTGGGAGCTATTGAGAGGGCTGAAGCTGTGGGTGTGAATTAAGTCACATTGAAAAGGAATATAGGAGATGTGGTTAGGAGTGGGGGAAATGTGTGAATATGTGAATGTACAGACTGGAGTTTCCTGTGGCTTAATAGTGAAGACAGTGGCTGTGTTAACACTTAAGCGTCCACTTTCTGCTCCTGGACAGCATGTCCCTAATTTCTGAAATCTTCGAATCTGTGCCTCCCCTTGCACATTCCATCACTCTGTGCATTTGTTCTCCTTTCTTTACTCCCTTTTGTTCCTTAACTGCCCAACTTTGACCATTCTTCTGCCTTTCCTTACTTTCTGCACTTTGCAGAATACTCATTTTCTCTCTGAAAGCTTGTGAATGGACATCTTAGTCTCAGTATTGTCTCATCTTATATTCTGAATCTACCCAGTGCTACTCGTTTTTCCTTCGTGCTCTTTCTTACCTCCATTTTCCAAGTCATCGACATTTCATGAGCTCCTTACTGCTGCTTTTTTTCTGTTTTCTGCCTGCTCTTCTTTCTGAGAAGTGGCACAGGTCAACTGCAGAAGGCACTAGACTGCAAACCTGCCTTCCAGTCCTGATTTTGTCTGTTACTCCTAACTGTGTGACTCTGGGCAAGTCACAGCACCTCTCTGGATTTTGTGCCCTCACCTGTGAAATGAAAGGCTCCCTGATCATTAAAAATCCCTTCCTGCTTTAAGAAATCAGTGATCTGCCATTTCTTCCCAGTGTCTCATAGGTCCCTGTGAAGGTTTATGCCAAAAGAAACAACAGTAAACAAAAGTTACTGAATTCCCTTTGCTGAAATGCATACTGAATTTTAGCCAAACCTAGCACCTTAGGTGTTATGTTGGTGGTAGAAATAGCAATTTATAATAATAAATAAAATTTCTCTTTCCAAATAGGCTACCTACTTCTTAAAAACCTTTCCGACGTACTCTAAGTATTCCCCAGCCCTCGCTGTCCTCACTGCCCTGCAGTCTTCCTGGGTGTGGGTCTGTGTGGCAGAAGGAGCACCAGATTACAGGGAGGACGGAAGAGAAGGAATGTGTCCTCTGAGCGCTTCCAGACCCTGTAGAATAAACCCAGGAGGATGAGGGTATGCACAGTTCTGTTTTAGAGATTCTTGGGAGCAAAAATTTCCCTTGCCGTCAACTGTCTAGCAAGCCTGTGCTCCAAGATCTGATCTCTAAACAAATGAGATGTGTCCCACTCATATCAGCCTTCCTCAGTCACTAAACAACTTAAAAATAGTCTGGCTTCAACACAATCCTTTTCTTAACGATGGCTAACCCAGAATCCTTCAAACCCCTGAGGGAGCTAATTCTGGAATGCCCTGACTTGAATGTCCCAAGGCCTGTGAATTTCAGAGCTGGGCATTATCACTTTGTCAGTTCTCCCTGATGTGGTAATGACTCTGTAAGGAAAGAGGCATTGGGTCGCTTTTTTTAAATTTGTGCCTTGGAAAAAAAATGTCATTTCTGTGACCATCTATCACTAGGCTCAGTGTGCAAAAGGGCTGGACCAGCGAGGGGGGAGGAAAGATCTGCCCTTGTCTATGCGCCTCTGAACTCCTGTTATCTGGGCTGTTTGAAAAAAAAAAAAAAAACAGAATAGCAGCTTGGCTGCAGACCGCTACCCTTTCTGGTTTTATGGAGCAAAGCGCTGGTCAGAATTTGCCCCATCAGCAAGACCTTCTAATTAAATGCAGCAGCAGCAAAGAAATTTAAATTGGTGTTACCCTCCCCAACCCCATACAGATCTCTCCCCCTTTCTCTTGAAGGTCCTCCTAGCACTTTAGACAACAATCATGTAAAATAATACTTTCTTTTGTCTTTCCTATTTTGCGTTTTTCCTGTCGTTTCTGGTAATGTATAAGTAGCAGTCAACTGAGTATTAGGTGATTCCATGATTTGGGAGTAGGTTGATTGCTCTACTTACCCTGAGGATGGAAGCATTTTGCATTTTCTACCCAGAACCTGATTTTTGAGGATTTCTTACTGCCAACATTGCTAAATTCAAGGAGAGTATAATTTGTTTGTGAGATAATGTTAAAATATGTAAACCTCAGGTTCCTTCCCAGAATACTTAAATGTAACGTCTTTTGATATTAGTGTTATAAATCACATTATTGCCATTAGGATTCCAAGTCAGTCCACCATGAAAAGTTTAAATCAGGCTCTGCTCGGTTTTGCTGTCTGTGTGCCCGTCCTTCCTCAAGAATGAGGATCCAGGAAGGATGTATGCCTACATTTTTAGTTTTGATAGGTCCTACTTTACCTCAATGACAGATAAGGGCCTGTTACTAATTAGCATTGTAGAAAAAGCGTTGCCATGACAGATGGCCAGATTGAGGGGAGTTTTGTTTTTGTTTTTGTTGGCTGTTAAACTATGGAAGGAAATTCGAATCTAAGGTACTCGTTATATGGAAGAAAATATTTTACCTCTGTATAGTATGTGTGTATAACGTGTGTATACGTAGAGAGAGAAAGACAGTCTTTCACGGGAGTCCTTATGGGACTCACGTAGCCCAGTAAGCAGCTCTCAGAGTAGGCTAATTCTGGGATGATTCTGGAGTAAATGAGGGAGGGCCCGTCATGACTAAACTTGAACATTTATCCCATTTCGAGACCTCCAGAATGTACCCAAACCAACATCTGCTGTCTTACCTCCTCAGAACAGGCTTCATTTTGAGAGAAGGTGGCAGTCAGGGTGAGACATTTAGCAGCTCTCTCTCCCTTCTCTCTAGGTGAGGAGAGCAGAGGTTGAGGGGAGGTGTTGCCAGCGTTATATATGAGTAAGTAAATAACTTGTTAAAAAAAAAATACATAAGTTGGTCTCATCTTGGAGATGGACCAATTCAGCGTCAGGCTGAGTTATAGACCAAAGATCAGAAGGGACAAAGAACGGATCACTCCTCAAAAGAGCCGCCCCTCTGCAGCGGGACACTGCTTCTCGCCTCTGGTCTACGTGCTTCTCTGAGGTTCTGCTCTGCTTTACACATGTTTTTCTCAAAAGCAGAAGATAATTTCTCATAACATTCGATTAAAGAAGCCATTTTATGGGTAAGCACCAAAGACGATAAAATACTCCTGATGTCAAGTGGTATGGAAAGTTTTCGAGAACTGCAGATTGTTACCATGTGAAAAAATTTGCCATGTCAATAGTCTGTTGGTGTTGGGTTGGTAACAACCTAAGCCAGTTGATTTTTCTCTCAGTTGAGGATCTCCTGAAGGTGTTTCAGCAGAGAAGTATTATTAATATAATAGTGGTGTTTCAGAAGGTTCATTTAGTATCAGTGTGTGGGGCCGGGCGCGGTGGCTCACGCCTGTAATCCTAGCACTCTGGGAAGCCGAGATGGGCGGATCGCTCAAGGTCAGGAGTTCAAAACCAGCCTGAACAAGAGTGAGACCTCGTCTCTACTATAAATAGAAAGAAATTAATTGGCCAACTAAAAATATATAGAAAAAATTAGCCGGGCATGGTGGCAAATGCCTGTAGTCCCAGCTATTCGGGAGGTTGAGGCAGAAGGATCGCTTGAGCCCAGGAGTTTGAGGTTGCTGTGAGCTAGGCTGACGCCACAGCACTCTAGCCTGGGCAACATAGTAAGACTCTGTCTCAAAAAAAAAAAAAGTTAAAAAAAAAAAGTATCAGTGTGTGGGAGAAGAGGCAGATAGACCAGTTTTAAAGTCTAGGACAGCTCTGGAAATGGACAGATCGGTATCTGAGAGACATTACCAAGGAAAAATGAACAGTTGGGAAATTGATGTCTATAGGGAAAAGAGACAAAGAAAATTTCGTGTCGGGAAGAATACAGCATTTTCAACTGAGAATGACTGAGGCCGCGGCCGTCTGAGGCAGTTGTTGATAATCCCACTGCTTAGGGAACTTAAAAAGAGATTTAAAAATGTACCACAAAGGCTAAAACAGCAAGTCTAGGCAAAAAAAATACAATCAAAATTAAAGACGAGCAAATAGATAAACATCAAACAAGGGCATCCCCTCAGCGAAAGAGCAGTAAGTCAGTGAGAGCCCGAGGGAGTCTGTCTTTTCCAGCGAGAGTCCTGTGCAAAGAGGGGTCGTCCGGAGCAGACAGGAATGTGCTGTGTTATGAATTTGAAGCTGGGAGGCTAAGACTAGAGGAGTGCAGCGGAGGGCACGGAGTCGATGTTCTATTCAAATTCCCCAGAGCCGATTGCGTTGTAAATTCAAAAGGCTAATAAAAGAAAACTGCATCTCAGATATACAAGCCAGGCAGGGCCGGTTCACCGCTAAGGCCAAGCAGCATTAAGTTGAGCCACAGAGCTGCACGTAAGCAGAGAATGTGTCCCCAGGCCGATCTGTTTGATGGAAAGGTCCCTTTTAGGACCCGGGGTCAAAATATTTCAGAGGTCAGCTGGCCATTTGCTGGCGCATCATTTCCCCCCTGTTGTGGGGCGAAGAAGAGTGAGCCCGGCATTTCTGGAAGTACCAGAATAATGAGTCGCCTGCGATGACTTATTTCCTCTCATTCCCTCATCGGGAGCCCCCTGGTCATTCTAGTGTCTCTCATTCATCTTGTTTCATTTCTGTTGACACAGGCGCTAATCTGTGAAAAAGTTTTCACGGATTCACACTGAAAAGAAAAAAAGAAATGATGATCGTGTGGAGAACTTTTTCATAAAGCTTTATTCCT
Source organism: Lepilemur ruficaudatus (assembly GCA_963574885.1). Classification (NCBI taxonomy): domain Eukaryota; kingdom Metazoa; phylum Chordata; class Mammalia; order Primates; family Lepilemuridae; genus Lepilemur; species Lepilemur ruficaudatus. Next base: position 126,405 of record CAUYRT010007347.1, read on the forward strand.
TTTAAAGAACTGTCCCTTTTAAAGAACGCACCCTGCAATTAGGTCCTCTCTACCTTTGGTGTGTTTAAATGGCCTTTCTTTATGAAATGATGCGGGTAACTGATGGTGGTTTTTTTAATGTAAAAACCCTGTGCCGGTCCCCAGTTTGTTTTCTCCTGGTTTGTAAAATCTGTAAGTCTGGGAGCCACTCCCTGCCTGGTTTGTCACCCCCATCTTGGGCTCTGCATTAAAACCTTGCTTTTCTTTAAATTCTTCTTCAACACCCCATACCCTCCAGCGAGAGGGCCTGCCCAAGGCCCTGTGGCCGTGTGATTCCCCTACTGGGCACCAGGCCTCAGCCAGGTCCCTCCACTCCCACCATCGTCCCTCACGGCCCTGCCAGCGTCCCCGTACCCCAGCTGTTTCCTGCCTGCCTGAGCGGCCTGGCTGCATCCTATCTATTCCAAGGCCAGCTTAGTCCCCACCTTGCTGTGGCTCTTCTCTAGCTCCTCCAGCACGAAAGTGTCCCTTTCCACATGCCGGTCACTCTGGGGGAGCCAATCACTCCCAGGGCACTTAAGTTTAATAGTTTAATTTTCACATAGTGACTTCTCTCCCCAGCCAGACCCTGAGGACCCTTACCCAGGAGTAGCTTTCCTGGCCTGCTTCACGGGACACTCCAGCCCGCCAGTGCCTTCACGTAGGTTCAGCCACTCCTCAGAAGGCACAAATTCAGAACTTCCAGGGCTAACCTGTTAAGCTGTTAAGATCCCAGCTTAACCCTCAGTCATTCTAACTGTACTCCCTACAAAGGTTACTTGTATTTTTATTTCCCAAAGCACCAAAGGCTAATAGGTGACAGCCTGAATGCTCAGCATCCCAGGCCGTCTCTCCGGGTGCTCAGCATCCTGCGATACAAAATGCCTGCCCAGCAGGAAGTGGGATGTGCGGTAAGCCAATGAAAGAGCAAAGTCAAAGGTTGGAGAGATGCTTTCTGCAGGAGAAAGGTGACGTTTCTGCTTTGGAGTGAATGGGGCTAGAAAATATAAACCAGCAAAAGGGTGGGAAAAGGGCAGGCCGGTGACAGCTGCAGAGTGAATCAGCAAGCTGCTTGCAGGGGGTATCGTATATTTCAAACTAGAGTTCTCAGCGTTAACCAGGCGCCGGCGTTTACAGGAGGGTGAATGGGCCTGGGGTCAGCTGCACAGAAGTTCCAGTTCCAGCCCCGTCGTGAGATACAGTGAGAGCCCGATCAAGTCACCTAATCACATCATATTTTCATTTTTCCGTCTCTGCAATGGGGGCAGGGAGTAAACAGTGTGATACGGAAGTCTCTCTTTGGTATAGGAGTATTCAGAAAGGTGTTAATTTTTTTAAAACCCAATAGCGGTTTCTTCACATTGTACGGTGAGAAGTGTACGTAATGGGATGCAAGAATTACACCAAACTCACGACTGAACTGTGGCCAGTTTTGTCAATAATTCTGTAACTCTGCTTCCCCTGCTGCATAAATAAACCCATGCGTGTTTGTTTCTTCAAGAGCGATAATTTCTTCCAAAAAGCAATGACAGCAAGAAACTATGTTGGACTTCTTTCATCTATACCTTAATCTGCCAGGGGCTTTTGGGTTGGCGGGGAGGGGGGCGGTGCCAGCTTTGTTCCTTCAGCTCTGCCATTCGTGAGTCCACACAATGATTATACTTAATGGTGTATTTGCTTTCTGTTTCCCCATCTCTGGCTTCTCCCTCCCGAGTGCGCGTTCCCGCTGCTGGCCGGGCAGCGCTGCCGGTTGTCGGATCCTGTCCGTCAAGCCTGTGATCCGGCTGATGCTGTCTCCACTGAATTCATGGGATCAGCTGATCTCCGGGCACCGAGCAGGTCCCCGCCCCTCACCTTGCTCTGCCTTCCCTTCCTCTCCCCACGGTCACATTGCCCTTGCTCAGGCTTCTCCGTCTTTAACAACTGTCACGGAATCTTCTAATTACTACCCACAGTTTTCAAAATGCAGTTTTGCACTCTAAAAACTCTCTATCCTCTTATTCCAAAATACCATGTAAGTGCTTCTTTTACACCCCTTACTCCCAAGTGCCCCTTATTTTCACCTACTATCGTGATCGTCTTCCACTGCTTCCCTCCCCTGGTGACTCTTGTCTCTCTCAAATAACATCCTTTCTCTACTAGTTCTGCGTCTGGACCGACTTTAACCAGGACATGGTTCAAGTCTCCATCTCACGGCTTAGAACCGTTTATTAATGAAGTGGCCTTAGTATCAGTCTGAAAGTATATTGGTATCCCAAGAAAATCTCTATTGTTCGTTCAGAATTTTGCATTTTTTTCCCTTTCTTCAGGCAACTCTTTCATTTTTTAAATCGTCCCTGGTGCCGCTACAAATAGAAAAATCACAAAAAAATTTAGTCAAATGCCATATCTATCATGCAGATTTAGGACAGCTTTTAAAATGCATCCTAACATTTAAATTATAAGTTTCTCTTATGTTTATATGCTAAAAAGAGTACATGTATAATAAAAGGGCAAATGATCATTAAATATCAGGAAATACTGCATCTCATTTCACTAAACATAATAAATCATCCTTTAAGATATCACCCATTCTTACAATGGTATAGACAAGCTAGGTTATCATCAGTATAGACAAGCTAGGTTATCATCACCACCGCCAACATTTAAGTTCCAATTTACCATTATAAAATATGTCAATCACTGAGAAATAAGAAAGTCTGTAGAGGGCTTTTGTTATATTGATTTGTTAAAGATGTCTCAAGATATTAAAGGAGTATTTTAAATGTGCAAATACATACGTGCATGTATAGTTACTGTTTTACAAAGTTTTATATGTATGCATATGGCACTACCATATAGAGGGGATAAGTTGGTAAAACTTTAAAAACTGATATAACAGTGAACTAAATCTACTTTGTAGAAACTATGGAGGAATACTAAGGAATTTAATATCAGCAAACATGTTCCCTTTGAAACAGCAAATTAGATGTGCAGGAGGATTTTGGTCACACTTCAAAGAATAATGTGCGGAGATGGAGAGCTATTCTGTTTACTCTTGCTCTCACCGGTGAGGCTTTTCCATGTTAAACAGGTTTTTGATTACTTCAAAGTATGTTTGAAGTCCTCACTCCATGTAGCTCATGCACAAAGACAAATATTCTCCCAAATTTGTGCAATGAATATTACTGCACGTTATAGTTATAAGTAAGAAGAACCTGCAGCCTCCTATTTAATACTGAGTTAATGCCTCTTTGCTTTAGCTACGACAGTGAAGGTCGTCTGACAAATGTTACGTTTCCAACCGGAGTGGTCACCAACCTGCACGGGGACATGGACAAGGCCATCACAGTGGACATCGAATCGTCCAGCCGAGAAGAAGATGTCAGCATCACTTCGAATCTGTCCTCAATCGATTCTTTCTACACCATGGTTCAAGGTAAACACAAAAGCATAATTTCAAACTGATAGTTTTAAAATACCACTAGCACCCAGACAGAATGTGGCAACCCCCATTTCCTAAGATGAACCAGAAAAGGGGAGGTGAAAATATAAACCTCTGGAGATATTGATGAAGTGATCTAGAATGTACACGTAACATTTATTTAGTTATATATATGTTTTTTCAAAATAGCATAATGTATAAAATAATCCGTCAGCCTATAGGAATAATGTCTATTTCCATTCCCATTTAATAAAACAACTTAATTCCAACTCTTCACACACATCACCTAACCGTTGTTGAGCTGTCTAACACAGTTTTCCAGAGCGTGTCCTCGTGCTGCCCTCCAGGGACAGTAGTTTGAGACACAGAACTTTCTGAATCTGGGTGTATGATGCAGGATTTGAATCTTCACATGATGGAAATTTTATTCCAATTTCCAAGTGCTCATTTAGGCGATATCTGGACTGTTTTCTCATTCCTTCTATAGGCATATGTATCCAATACCACCATAATGAAACCTTCTGCCGTATTTCTTCTTAAACTCATCTTGAAAAGGCCTATTTGCAATGACGTTTGCAATTGTGAGGTCACAACTCTAAGAATAATGACTAAATCTGTGTTATACTTCTTTGACTCTTTTTTTTTTACCTGTTCCATCAAGTAATCTCTATAATCATCCAAAACTGATAGTGTTTGAATTTGTTTATTCCCCTAATGATCCTGTATTATTCCAAAATTTGAAATCTAGACAATAGTCTACAATACAAGAGGTTTTTCTGTACAAAATATAAAATGGCTTTCTTTTTTAAAGTCAATTTCAGGGGGAACATGACTTTATATTTTTGGTATTCAAGGTGTGGATACTAATCCTTTCAAAGGATCTTTGACAAAAGACCTAGGGACGGCTGTAGGGGAGGGAAGTCTTCTAAGACCCTAGAGGTGGGCACACCAGCCTCCTAAAACACCGTATATTTGACTCTTTACAAAGTATTTATCTAATGCACATCCCACGGAACCTGAGGCCTCATTTTATCAGACAAATGGGAAAAAGAAATCTATTAAATTAGAGAAGGACTTTAAATTCCCTTAAAGTTTGTCTTTATATTAAATAGCCAAACCTCTGACGGCATGAAATGCCAGAAATCAAAATTGTTTCGTTACTTTCTAAAAGAACATCATTAATTAAGTACTCTTTTTGTCTAATCAACATTTTAGGAATTTATATCATGTCTCACTGTACAACCAGCCAAGTGTTTAATCCAGACCTAGGAGTTCATGTTTTCTGCTCCTTGTTTTTTAGATCAGTTGAGAAACAGCTACCAGATCGGTTACGACGGCTCCCTTCGGATCATCTACGCCAGTGGTCTGGACTCGCATTACCAGACAGAGCCACATGTCCTGGCTGGCACAGCCAATCCAACAGTTGCCAAAAGAAACATGACTCTTCCTGGTGAGAATGGTCAGAATCTGGTGGAATGGAGATTCCGAAAAGAGCAAGCCCAGGGGAAAGTGAATGTCTTTGGTCGCAAGCTCAGGGTAAGTGGGTGCGGTACAGCGGCAGCCCTCAGTGTCTGCAGATGGCTGGTGCACCCTCCCCTGCCTGCACTGTGAGGGCCCCACTCCAGCAGGGTCAGCATCCTACCGCAGAGCCTGAGTGGCAGCCAGCCATCATGCCATTAAGATTGCTTGGGATAAAAGCCACTCATCTGAGAACACGTTTTCCTCAATATATCTATGATTAAAAATAAATTCTCCCTGAGAAATTAGGAAATTGCACATAGCATAATCCCAAATAGCAAGGGTTCTTATTTTACTCATATTATCTTAATAACCTTATGCTTTTCCTTTGCCTATTGAGGTAGGATTGATGGCTTCTTAATGTGAAGGTGGGATAAGAATTGGTTTAAATATAGAAAGTTTTCCAGAAGCGTAAATATGGGTATTGAAAGAGATAGGCTGGCCATTGAAAGGTGAATTCTTTCTTTGCATTCTCAGTATTTTAAAACTACAGTTTGGGTACATAGAAGAGTATGAACCTCAGCACCTAACTGCTGCCTCTTCTCTATTGATGGAAAACTCCAATTTATATTACTTTTATGAGAAATGCAATATTTCTGATTATGCTCGTGTAATTGAATTTTGCAAAATGTTATCTGCAATTCCTTGTTATGCGTTTTTTTAAATCCATCTCACATTATGGGCCAGATATATCAAGGCACGTGAAGGCAAGCTGTGATTTATGATAGCTATTTGGTAAAGACAACGTAGATTAAATATTGAAACAGGTTGCAAAAAACCACCGTTAGCCACTATAAACTGAACCTGATTCATTCTTTCTATTAGTAAGCAAATTTTAGTTTATCAGATAAATGTAGATAATTCTTCCCAACATTACTTCCCTTGAAATTTAAAAAAAAATTCCTGAAAATGAAGGAGAAAGAACAGAACATGGGGCTCACTGTCAATGTCCATTTTTCTGCACCTCAAATGATTAAATTATTACCCTAACTGGCCAACAGTATTAACCCTGGCAATCCTTCAGGGTAAGGAAACAGCTACTAAATAATGTCTCTGGCTAGAGAAGTAAAGTTAAAAAAAGAATCAATGGGTCAAGTATACACTGTGTCTGACTTACAGGTTATATTCTGATGCTACTTCAGTTGCAAGACAGGTGTTTGGGACTCTAAAAATATGGTCTTCTGGGGCCAACACTGTGTGCTCCCCCTCACCCCATCGCAGGCTGTGGGAGCAGCACACCCTCGTTCCAGTCCCACGCGGGTCCGTCTGGCAGGCTGCGGCTGGGGAGGCTGGCGGGAGGTCAGCTTGCAAGAGGGCTGAGAAGAAAAGGCCCCAGCGAAGAATGAGGATGGGGTGAAGAAAGTGATGGCCAAGAAGACTAGCTCCCAGCATCCTCCAGGTCACTTTCCTGGGTCATGGTCGTGGTCATGGTCTTTCGCCAAAGTGAACTGCAGCTCCTGCCTTTTCCCCCGCTGAACCTAGGAGGCTGCCACTGCCCGCAGCCACGTTTGCCGCCTCCACTTGCTGCTGCTTCCCAGGGCCCCCGCTGCGGGGGCCTGCCGGGCACGGAAAGCTCGTTCACAGTCTGATCCCCGAAGCCGGAATGATGAGCACGTGCGCACACGCACTCGGCGTCACACCTCTTCTCAGACATGGGACTTCCTCAGAAGACACAACGACACTGCTCACATCTGTGCTCCTCACTCTGCATACCAAAGAACACACAGCATTTGACTTGAGTTTTTAAAACTACGTGTTCTAGATCAGACTCTACTTTTTACCAATAGCAAACCTTATGGGAAAATCATAACATCTCTGAATCTCAGTTTCCTTACCTATATCATGATACCTATATCATGACATAGATAATATAACATTATCTAGATAATATCACATGATACTGATATATAGCTATATCACAGATCACGCAATTGTTACAAGAATCAAATGAGACGATGTGAAAGTAGTTGGAAGATCCAAGGCTTGGTTATACATTCCCTCGCACCCACATACGCCAACACTGGGCATTTCCACTCACACAGCGACGGCTGGGAAAGAACTGTTCAGCCTGCCGGGTGGGAGAACATCAGTGGAGACAGGGAAGAGTGCGAAACGCGCGGTCCAGAAACTGACCACGTAACACATGGGCTGCTGTTCTTTGAGAAAAGTCATATATAAGCGTATCCTGTTTTTCCTTGTAACACTGCCTTTCAAGACATAAAAAAAAAAGGTAGGTATGATAGAGAAAAAGAGAGGAAACCAGATCTTAAGTCTCCGGTTCTCGGCCTGATCCTAAATGAAGAAAATACCTCACTCTTAAGGGAGGAAGAGACCAGAACACACAGGCACAGGTGTTAGTTTCTTTCTAAATGGCAGAACCACAATGCCTCGGCAAGACATTTCAGAAAATAAACTATTTAAAATGGCCTGTGCAGTCCCCGTGAAAGGAGATTTCCAGCTGATATGTTTGATTGCTCTCACAGAGACAATGCCAAGATCGCAAGGGAGGGTTTCTTCCTTTCAAGATAAGATTGGATGTGCCAGCTCTGACTGCTAATTTCATTCCTCTGTGGATTCTAAGAGAAATTCTGGGAAGAAAGTGATGATATGAAAATCTGGTTTAAGGACTGAGCCTGGAGTCTGCCAAAACAGGGGACAAGGAGGGGAGGAGACCTGGGCCCACCGAGGCCAGCAGGGTCAGCCCGGAGAGCCCCCCACTCGTGTTCCACCCTTTCTGGAGACAGAGGACATCTCCTCCCCTACCATGCATTGTTTCCTAGCAGGAAGTTCTCTTCGTTTTTAAGTTATTGACCTAGATTTAGCTATGAGCCTGTCACATGGTGGACATTCAAATATTTATCCAATAAATGAAAGAATGAGGAAAGCCAACCTTAGAATATGGATTCTCTCTATTTCACCGCACCTAGATCTTCTGAAGCGAGTGGCCCTATGAACGGCACACACTTGCAAGTGTTTGACTGCTGTAAACAGACTTAACATTCGATATAACAGAATCGAGATAACAGAGATAACGCTATATATGTGTATATAAATAGATTAAAACGTTAAAAAGGCAAGAAGTAGGAAAGGAAACATTTTATATGAAACTTAGCAGTGTGAAAAGCATTTTTGTGAGACAGTGCATTGGCGGAGAAGGGCCTCGTTGCAGCAGCAGGTGACAAGCACATGACTAAGTGTCACAGATATGAGGGGCAGCACAGCAGGGTAAAGACAAGACAATTCCATAACTTACCATATACATTCATAACAGTGTTTGTCTTTGTCTTATAATATCTGGTAAATATTCCCAGTTTTTTATCAGGGCTAGACTTTAGAACCAGCCTTCAGTCAGCTACAAAAAATCGTCATGATGTTCCAACAATAAAAACCATCTCCTCGACCTGCCTAGAATTCAGAGGCTTAGAGGAAAAACTGTAGTAAATCATTTAAAAAAGAAATTCTCGAAATTTGAAAGCCAAGCGTGTGTTTAAAGGCATACATGAGTACGAGAGCGTATTTCCATATCATTATGCCAGTCACATTTGCGTGGTGGCCTATTTCTCACTTGCGTCGGAGCGGCACGGCCTAGAGTGGGATGGCACAAGGCAGCTGGCACTGGCTGACGGGGGCGGAGACACAGCACAACCTGTAGTAAGTTGATGCTCTAACGGGGACACGATGGAGTCCCAATACTGTCACCATGTATGCTGGGCAGCAAGCTGGCCCTTCCTCACTTCCCTCCGTGACATCTCAGATAAGTGAGGCATAAGCCGACGCGCTGGCACCTCTCTCTGGGAAAATTGTTGCATGTCACTATGGCGTAGTGTCTCAAGCATTGCAGACAGAAAGTTATAGCTGCCCCCCTTCCAACATCAAAGGGCTGTTGTGATTAATTACAGTCATGCTGGACATGAACTTAGAAAATGGAGATTTCCCGTGCTTGCTTAAAAGAAACATTGTATATCACAAAGGAATTCGTGGTGATCTCTTACCCATATACAACGTTTGGATTCATTTTTATGTAGCTGGAGGTATAGTAATGATGAGATACAAAGTTTTTCATCTTTAGATTAACTATTTGATTTAACTTGACATTTTTATAATGATTAAAAACATTTATTAAAAGCCTACTGGGGCATGGAATAATGCTGATGCTTTATGACTGTTAAAAACAAAAAAAAAGATTGAAAAGTCACCCTGACTTCATAGTGGTGCAGTGAATCAGGACCACGTCCCGCAGCGGAGGTCCCCTGACTGCTGTGCTTTGTTTGTCATACCCAAAGGAAAAAGCTCAGGCACGTTTGGAAGGGAGGGAAAATACTTGATACCTGTGAGTGGCCTTTGAAATTTTACATATTGAATAATAACAGTGGCTGGTGCCTGGAAACGGTAGGAATGGTCAAAGCCTTGGCTTGGGCTGGGAATTTGGGGAAGAACATGCCACATTCTGTGTCTTTCCTTCTCACTTCAGTTTGAGCCTGTAAGAAAGGCATTGTATGTATACAACGTTTGTCTGAATAAAAAGAAAAATTTAAACTTCTACCCAGATGTTTGGTCAATGCTTCTAGATGCTTCCGTAGGGTGGCGTGTTGGTATGCGACTCACACAGTGGCAACAGTGACGACTGCATTTGACTTTCATCTGGATGTTCCCGTGTGGTGCAGCCACACTCACAAAGCAAAGAGGCGAATCAGAAGCCAGCGGTAGCCAGGTGTCGGCAGCGACAGGGCGGGGCTCCCGACCCGTCTTTGTGCCCCGCTCCCCGCAGCACCCGGCAGTACGCAGTCTGCAGTCCAGATTTCTTACACTCTCACCAGGGGGAGTACGGCAAAGAGAAGGGAAAGCAGTAAGGAATTGAAATGCAAATTGGAATGAACGCAAAGGGAAAGACAGATGGGGCAACGATGTGGGCAGCTTCGTCCGTGGAAACTACACAGTCGTCTTTCATGGTTATGTGAAACCCGGAATAACCTAAGGCAGGAAAAAAGGAAGGCAAAGCTAAACAGTCAGGGCTTTTTTCTTTTAAAATACAACTGGAGAAACCCGAGCCCTAAGAAACCCATTTAAATTGTGCAAAACCTCTTCTTCAGGCATCAAAAAATGTAGTGCAAATATAAGCTGAAGAACTTGATTCTGCCAGTTATCAAGTGAATTTGATATCAAGTCTTTCTACAGACTTTAAAAAATAGATTTGTAACGTTAGCTAGTAGCTTCTTTCCAAGGAACACGCAGCATTCTGCAAAGCTAAACTCGTGAAGTTTCACAAATTCATATGAGGCGGGAGCAACTACTACGCAGACATTTCCACGTGGGAAGATGGAGGCTCGGGAAGCCAGACACTGGCTGGTCAGCATCACATGACAACCACGGAAAGACAGAGCCTGAGGGACCCAGTCCAGCCTCTGTATTTACAGTCGGGCAAAACAGCATCAAAGAGGTGGAAAGCCGAAGTCACGCTGCTCCGCAGCCCTGTCGGGTGTGGAGTTCAGGTTTTTTGACCCCTATAGTCCTTGCCAACACACGCCCTCGCCCGCTGCACCTGCTGTGATACAGTGCTGTGGGGTTTCCCACATCAGCTGGGTCTGAAAGGACAGGACTGAAAAATGAAGATCTCCTGATTTATACCTAGGGCCCTGCCCTTTCTCATTTTTTATAAATCATTTCCGGGTGTTACACCCTCAATGTCACTTCTTTTTGGCTTACAGTGTTACTTCTCTGTGGACGTCACAGTGCTCCCTTTGAACAGCTAGTTGGAGAAGTTTAAGCTTAAGGAGTATTTTTGCATGAGATGTGTTTAATGTCAATGATAGAATGCAAAAATTAGTTTGATCCCACATTTTACACAGATATACATGCATATCACATATACATAGATTTACATATACAGATGTGAGTGGTATAGATACATATATATATATAATGGATCAGCTGGAGCTGTCGGTTTTGAAGGTTCTGGCTAGGACATGGTTACGTAAAATTAAGATTTTCCCATTTAATTTTTAACAATCCAAACAGTTAATGAGCATTTTAGAATGTACAAGCCAACACGCCTACCAAGGTGCTGTAGAAGACCAAAGAATGAACAGGCCATGCTCTGTGCCCTGCAGAGGCTCACAGTCTACAAACACCATAGACTGTTTGGAAAGTAGAATCTAACTGGGGCCACATTTCCGTTGCAATAACAAATGCTGGTTTGCATGTGCCTTGGATCACAGAGGGACAGCCAGATTTCGTCAAAGATTCTGGACATGGCACCTAGCCACATGGAGACCTAAGGTACAAAAGCATGGCACTGGATTTGTAAATTAACTACAATATTCAGACTGGGTATATGTGGCGGTAAAGGACACTAAAGTCCCTGCCAGTTAACCAGATCTTGTCAAGAGGAAAAGCTATTCTAAAAAATTGTGGAATTTCAGCACTGAGCCAAAAGCAATGATGGTGTTTGTAACCTGCTGCTATTTAAACTCATTAATAATTTACAGTAATGTGGGTTCCAACTTCTACTTAACTGCTCTTCAAAGGGTTAGAGTCACATTTACCACTGTGTTTTATTTAATGTAGCCATGATTAATTTACTAAGCAATTATTTTCTAATGTCTTATTGGAGGAGGAGCTTTGAGTCATTTACATGTTTATCACCTTTAGATCTTTGGGACAAACTTTAAAGCAAATACATGTTGGTATTTTCTTATCAACTGTTTTGGTTTACAACATTTAATTGAAAAGGTTTTGAACAAATGCCAGGCTGTCTTTCTGCTTAATAAAACCTTTTAAAGGAGCAGTTAATCTACTGCCTTGCACTTGTACCCAAGAAGTTGCTAAATTAATTTACTGACAAAGAGATCAATCACCATAAATGGTGTTTAAACAATACCGGGGACTCGGAAGAGTAATAAGTGACTAGTGTTGGAATAGCATGATTTATTTTATCATCTTGTTGGTGTTGTAACAGGTTAATGGCAGAAACCTCCTTTCAGTTGACTTTGATCGAACAACAAAGACAGAAAAGATCTATGATGACCACCGTAAATTTCTTCTGAGGATCGCCTATGACACATCTGGGCACCCGACTCTCTGGCTGCCGAGCAGCAAGCTGATGGCCGTCAACGTCACCTACTCATCCACAGGCCAAATTGCCAGCATCCAGCGGGGCACCACCAGCGAAAAAGTAGATTATGACGGACAGGGGAGGATCGTATCTCGGGTCTTTGCTGATGGTAAAACATGGAGTTACACATACTTGGAAAAGGTATGTCTGCCCACTATGGTTAAAAATAAGGAAGGGATAGGCCGGGCGCGGTGGCTCACGCCTGTAATCCTAGCACTCTGGGAGGCCAAGGCGGGTGGATAGCTCAAGGTCAGGAGTTCGAAACCAGCCTGAGCAAAGAGCGAGACCCCGTCTCTACTATAAATAGAAAGAAATTAATTGGCCAACTAAAAATATATGTAAAAAATCAGCCGGGCATGGTGGCGCATGCCTGTAGTCCCAGCTACTCGGGAGGCTGGGGCAGA
>CAUYRT010007348.1:0-13573 GCA_963574885.1 Lepilemur ruficaudatus
TCATAAACAACCTGTTTGTAGAAATTCAGGCTTCCTGCTCACTCCTGACTGACTGTCTAAGTCCACAATAACTACATCAAAGAAATACAGAGTCACTATACCTCATTTGTTATACTTCCATTAATTGATGACTACCTCTTAAAACTTAGAAGCTAGCCCCTAAAAGACTTGGTACCTGTTTGTTCATCTAGATAGATTAAGACTTGTTAGTAGCCCCTTGAGAGGACTTTTGACCCTAGCCCACTACCTGTGTAATCCTGTTCCCCTAGCAACTGCATTCCCTGATATGCAAATGTGTAACCCCTACAACTAGTAATTGAGACCTGTGATTATAAAAAGCTATGTGAATCTAACCATGTTGCTAGATCATGCACGGAGACGGTGATCTAGTCGCCTGAGTCCCCCGCTGTGATTATTCTGATCTCTTTATATAAAACTATAAACTATACCTTAGTCTCAGTGTATTCTTTTATTCTCTCTACTTTCTATCAATTTTCTTATCCTCTGTCGCAACCCCTATCTTGGAGACCTGGCTCCACGGGGAGGAGCAGCTGACCTCCTCGTGGGCCTGCCGCACCCGCGTTCCCCTTCTCCCTTTTGCCTCCCTTCCTCTGTTTCCCCGCAATAAACCAGTACCATAGTCTTTTATTATAATTATCAAGTATTAGGTCCTGCTTATAGTTGTATGTGCTGTACTTTTATACAACTGGCAGCATGGTAGGTTTGTTTACATCAGCATCACCATGGAAATGTGAATAATGCATCATGCTGTGATGTTAGGATAGCTATGAGGTCACCAGGTGATAAGAACTTTTCAGCTTCATTACAGTCTTATGCAATCACTGCTGTATATGCAGTTTGTCATTGACAGAAACATTGTTATGCGGCACATGATTGTACTATAATGTAAAATTAAAAGATATAAAATCACTATATCTTATGCTACAAGATAAGGGAATAAGATAGGAAAGAAAACAAAGATTGTACATGTATATATACATAAACATGCACACAAACATATTCATAGCAACATGAGAGGAGGAAGCACTCATGACAATTACACTCCTCATTTCTGTCATTTGTCACATGGTTGTAGCTGATGTTTCTAACTACTTTCTTCCACTACCCACCCTGTATTCCTTTTGTTTTCAGCAAGCAACTCAGCTGGTCGTGGTTCTTTATGTAGTGGAGTGACCCAAATCTTCATTCCTGAAGGGTCTGGGCCATGAGCAGTCCTGCTTGGATGGGGACGTTTCCACTGGCCTTAATCACAGGGTGTGCTAACATTGAGAGACACCCTAATGGGTCTCCTATATTCCAGACATGTCTTCCTTGCTCTGTTGTGGAGTCGTAGTCCAATTTCTCTTGGGGGTGAGGATCAGCCATCCCCACCAGCCCTGTACCTCCCTTCTTTCCCTGCTGACTCAGTGGAATGAGGAGCCCAAAGTGTCCGGCAGCAGTCTTGACTTCCAGTTCAATCGGTGTTTCGTCTCGCTCTGGAAACAAGACCTCTACGTCAGCAGAGCATAAAGTCACCAGAACAGGAACCAAAACATTTGCTAGTATGTCCCTAGGGGCACTAGTGAGTGGCAAACTGGAATTGAAGAGCTCTTCTGACCAGAGAAAAACTCGAAGGGACTCGGGACTTTGGGTAATAACCATGGAAGTGTAGTTGCTGTTGTCTTTTTTAAAACATCCACACACTATATTTTTTATTTTATTCTTAAAAAGAGATATTAACATGATACAGCCTAAAAAGTTTTAAAGGGATATGTTGATAAGAAAGTCTTTCTCCACTCTTGGTCGCTATCAGTTCTCTTCTTCAGAGGCAAACTGCGGTGTTTCTTTGCATATCCTTCCAAAGATATTTTATGCATACTTAAGTGTATACATTTCTATATTTAAAATATGCACATGGCTGCAAACTACACACAGTGTTCTTCACCTTGCTTTTCTCACTTTATAGTATGTCTTTGGGATTGTTCAACCACAGGTGACAAAGAGCTGCCATGTTCTTTTGAGTGGTTTTACAGTATTCATTTGCCTAAATGATTTGTCATCATTTATAAATTTAGCAAGCCACCTATTAACAGATTTTGAACTTGCTTCTAATTCAGTGTCACTGTTAGTATAAATAATGGTGCAGTGAATATCCTTGAGCATCTGGGTCAAAGGGAACGGGCATTTTAAATCTGTGAGGTTCAAGGTCAAATTGCCACCCATCGAGGCTGGAACAATTTACATTCCTACCAACAGTATAGAAAAGTGCAGGTTCCCAACAGCCTCCCTGATCATACACCCTCTAATTCAGCTGACATCAAGGCCTGGTCAAGCCCATCTTAATTTTTGCTAGTATATCAGATTCTTTTCCCATTTTACTTGCTAACTGATCTCTACCAAGGCATCACTATCCTCTAGCCAGAGCTGCTTCCTGCCTTTGGGCTGCTTTTGCTGAGTCAGCTCATTAGCCTTAATTGTCTTGGAAATGGTCCCCAGCTGTGTCATTCTTTCCAGACCTGCAGAGTTATGAGAAACGCTGCTGTCAAAGCCAGGGTGTGTCTGCAGGGATAGGGAGGTCTATGCAACAGTAGCCAAAGTTGGCAACTGGAGAATAAATCAGCATTTTGGGGGTCTGAAAATAGGTCAAATCCACAAAGGCAGTGAGGAGTTGGAGAGCTTCATGCCAGGGCCGTGCTAGAATTCAGACTTCATTCCTTTTGATATATATCCACAACCACAGTACTTGTGAACACTCAGGACACCTGCGTGGGTTGGTGAGATTGCTGGATCCAAATATCCACCACCCACACCTCCTGTCTCCAAATACTTTGTCTACACGGAGAAACAGAGGTGACGCTCTCCAGGTCTCCTCCAGCTGCTGGTGTGCTGGATTTGGCTCATACCAGCATGTGAGCATTAGTGTTTAGAAATTTTGTGAGCTCATTGTTAAATATGATCATTGCTAAAAATTATATAAATTTACAACTAAATATATTTCTTCAAAACAAAAGTAAATAGATATTCAAAACACATCCCTGCCTAATTATTTTTACTACAATTTATTTATGCTTTTGAGGGTTTTTTTTTTTAACATCGATTGTATCTACATGGTGGAAATGCCATGTGGTGGTGTACTACTGCGCATCCCTTCCCAACTCTGGTTGGGGTCTCACGTTGGGAGCTTGAAATTGGCTGTGGTGGGAGTGTTTACACCACAGAATTGGCAAATGCTACTAAGCTACTAATCAGTGCTTGATTTATTGTTTTGCTGATTGTCTAGACTTAAGCAAGGAAAGGGGAAGATGTCAATAAGGCATATTCAACTTAAAAGTCTATTGTGACCAGTGCTGAAGCTGGAAGAGGATTCAGTTCAATGAACGTAATTTGTACAACAGTGAGTTTATCAGTACATCTCATCAAATGTAATGATGATGAATTAATTGCGAAAACAGCAGATTGAGATGCAGTTCCCTCTGTCAAATCGTGATTAAATTGCACCCCTAGTTTAATGAAAGATACAAGGCTTGTCTGGGGCCAATCTCTTGACTTGGTGTTTCATGTTGAAAGTGCCTAGCAATTACTTTTGGTTAGATAACCATCAAAATAATATGTTACATTTGTTTGGTGCAGTAGAGTTTTCAGACATTTCCACAATTAACTCATTTTACTGTTTTAACCGTCCCCTGAAATAGCCAGGGCGGTTATTATTCCCATCACGGAGGTCAAGCCGCTGAGGCCCGATGCCCAAGGTCACACAGCTGCTAACAGGAAACCTTGGACTTGGCCCCAGTTTTCCTTGCACCTCACTTGGTGCTCCCGGGATTGCAACACAGTGTTGTGAGGCTTCTAATGACAATACCATGTGCTGCTATAAAGAGGTCAGTCACTCAAGGTCTGGTGTCCTTGCCTGACAGTTGTACCTTCTGTGGCATTTGCAGGGGCTCTGAAGGGCCCTCAGTGCTTGTAGTCAGCATCCTGTGCAGAGCTCTGTCCTGGCTCTGGGGCCAGCACGTGAGCAGGCTTCCCTGCAGGTGGAGAGGCGCCCTCAGCAAGAACAGTCCCCAGATCTCCCCAGTGCCGCTCTGTGCCTGCAGTGCTCCTGCACTCTCGGCTGGGCATTTTTCTCCTCCCCTGCTAGTTAATGGAATTTCTCACAGGCGAGGCAAAAGCAGCTGATGGAGTGGTCACAGTCCTCCAAGAGGAAGGAGGCCAAGGGGCAGAATTGGTGACAGCCCCGGCCCTGAGGTTTGGAAGACAAACGACTTCTGTTTCAGACAAATGGCAGTGTCAAGTTATTCCAGCCTGATGAGATTACAGCTCAGGGGGTCACAGGGAATCAATTCCTTCAGAAGAGGAAAAAACCAGCTGGCACAGGAGCTCTAAGGGCCTCCTGCTAAAGGTACTGCAGGGTCACAGGCTGGAAGGGCCCAGGTGATGATGGGATCAGGGCAAGAGGGAGCTGGCGTATAAAACAGCCCAGGAAATAGGAAACGCTGAGCCCAGAGAACATCAGGAAGGCTTGAAAATGGAAGCAAGGCCATCCAGAACTGCCAGTGTCTGTCCCTTCCCTCTGTACAGACACAGAGAAGGGGAGATCGGAGTCTAAAAGAAATGTAAATGAGTTAGGGCTGTCAGTGGAAGGTGATGGAACTAGAGCAACACAAGGAGAGTGACAAGAGTGAGACGCTAACCTCGGGCCCAGAACCTAACGGGCACCCCAAATCAAAGAAATCAAGTTAAATAACATTCAAAGGCAGTGTTTACAAAGCCCAAAATGAATGCAAAAATAATCTAGGATGAACATTTTAAAGAAGGACAGGATCCGTAATGGTGCTGTATTGAGCTGTATTGGAACACCTGGCAAAAAGAAAAATCAATAATATTGATCCTGTCTTTATTTGAAATGTTGGCAGTTTGTTCATCATGAATTTTTTGGTATTCATTTTGATTTTTAAAAATATTGCATTACAGCACTGTATATCTTGATGGCTGAGTTTTTGGTGCACCCTTAAATTTTATGTCTAAGGCAAAAAGCTTGTTTCACCCTGGTCACCCATGTCTCAGCCATGATGTGTCATCCTGAGTGCCCTATGGCACATCCTGGCCACAGTGCAGAATGGAGCCACAGAACTCTTCTCCAGGACCATGGCAAGACCCCTTGGCTGGTCTGCGATTTAGTGTTTGCCCTTACTTTGGGTTGTTTTTCCAGTTGTAAGAGCAGGTGACACAGAGCCACATGCATACAATGTGACACTGGCACAAACCTGTGAAGGAGCTGCCAGGGTTGAGGTTTGGTCCGTGACAAAGAGATACTGTTCTGACTGATGGGATGCTGACTGTTCTGAGCAGGAATCGCACCTGCTGGAACTCTTAATCCTGAATTTCATTAGCAATACTTAATTCAACCCAGTTTCCTCAGCAAAGGAGTTTCTTTCCCATAAAGCAAACTGTCTTAGTCCGTTTGTGCTGCTCCAACAGAATAGCTGAGACTGAATGATTTATAATGGAAATAAATTTATTGGCTCATGGTTCTGGAGCCTGGGAAGTCCAAGATCAAGGGGCTGGCGTCTGGCAAGGGCCTTGTTGCTGTGTAATCCCATGGTGGACCAAGGAAGGTGGAAGGTGGAAGAGCAAAGAGAGAGAGGGAGAGAGACAGGGAGAGAGAGAGAGAGAGAGAATAGGAGGACCAAACTCCCCTTTTTATAAAGAACCCACTCCCTTGATAACAGCATTAATCCATTCATGAAGGCCTCTCATTAGGCCCCACCTCCCTAGACTGTGGCATTGGGGATTAAGTTTTCAACACATGCTTTTTGGGGGACACATTCAAACCATAGCACAAACCAACAAGATTTTGATCACGTTCTCCAATCTTTATTTATTTATTTTTGTTTTGTTTTTTATCATCAGTAAGAAGAAAAGTGGTCCCAGTCCTGGAATAAAACCTGACCTGCATTCTGACAAAACACCTTTGGACAGCCTGAGCACTTTCTGGAAATAACAGAAACAGGCTCATCTGAGAAGCAAAGCAGTTCTTTTCTATTTGTTGTTCCTGAGAAGAAGGCAAAAGTGCCACTGATGTCCCTGGTGGTCACCAAGCACTCTCTAGGTGCCAAAGGTGACTTTGGGAACTGACACATTTGGGAGGCCCCAGAGGGGGGTGCTCACCATTCACTTCTTGGGAGTTCTCCCCAACAGAGCAAGTCACTCCTTGCTTTTAGATCAAATATGAGATTCCTAGGTTGGAATTCCCCATCCCCATTTTGGAAGATCTCTTATCCTTGCAGTGAAGCTCTGTGCTGCATGGTTTGCAAACAGTCTCTTGTTTTTAGCTTGTCTCAGGCCATAGGAGATTTCTGTTTGTTCCTCGTCTCACCCCAGGGACTTCCTGTTCTTTTTACTGTTGGTTGGACACTGGGTAGAGACTGGGTATGGAGCATGGAATGACATTTCACCACTGACTTGAGTATGGGTGAGCCAATTAACAGTGTTTTGGTTCAGTTTTCTCAATGGCTCAACACTGACATCTGACTTCTCACTGCGCTTTGTTTCTATTAAGACAGATGCCTTCAGTATGAAAGAGAAGATGTTGATTAAACACAGGGTGTATGGCTGGCTGGCTGCTGCTATTAATTCTACAACTAATTATGAGAGTTTCACTATGTACCTCACCATTCTAGGCACAGAGGGCATAAGGATTGCTAACTCATGATTAGGGTGCAGTTGGGGACATAGAAAAGTGAAAGCATTTGATGAAACTGTTTATTACAGTGTCTGATACAGCCCAGCAAATGGGAGCCTTTATTTCTATCCTCCTCCCGTCTCCCTGCTTCTCCTCCTCACCACTGTGCTAGGCTTTGGGGAGACAAAGAAGCCATAATTCCTTTCCTTACTTTGCTAATAATCTAGAGGACAAAAGAGATGTGTTAACTATAATTTATGGGATTGTGAGATGAAAGCTGTCATCCCCATCTGCCTCTGTCACTTTTCACAACACCGTGAGGTGTGGGGTGCTGTGCTCATTTTACAGGTTGGGAAACAGGCTCAAAACAGTCACAAGACTTCTTTCAGACATGTAAATAGTAAAAGCAAAGTCAAGACTTAAAAGGCATTCTGATGCCAAGGCCTGAGCTGTTCTGTCTCATGGAGACGTTAGTCAATGTTTGTCAAATGAATATTCTTTCATGGGGCAAATGGGAAGATGCTCAGAACAGGCAGAGGAAGGGACACAAGAGGTGCTTGAAAGATTTTGAAAGAGTATCTGCATTTTTTTGTTGCTGTTGCCATCTGTACCTATAAGGAACAGAGAGAGGAAATAGCATCCAAAAACCATCTTCTATGAATCAGTTTAGCAGAGAAAGACACAGACCCAGTTAAGATTCCAGATTTTGCAAAACATTAAATTAGCAGATGATGATTTCAGAATTGACAGCTGAAAACTGTTTTCTTCTAGTCTTGCGTTACTAGAATAAATCAATGAATTCAATTTGATTGTAATCTTTTGTTTAATATTGGCATTTGTAAATTTTATTTTCCTTGCATTTTGCCTAGGATTGTTCTACTAATATTTATAAATGAGTGTGGCCTTTAATTCTACTTGTTTACAATATTTTGTATCAAAGCAATATGATAGCTTTTTGTCTTTTTCTATATAGCTTTTTGTACCTTCTCTGGTACATTTTATATAAGATAGGCATAAGTTGTCCTCAATGTGGGTAAACTTGCCTATAAAACCATTTGGGTCTGGTGTCTTTTTTTTCTTCAGGAATTTAGAATAAATTATTATTTAAATAATTACTTAAACTTTTATTTAAGAGTCAAACAAAGCCGTATTAAATTGCCTTTTTGCCTTGTGGACAGAAGTGTTTGGAATCAACTGGTTACTACTTCATAGATACTAACTAGTCTGAGGCATCACCAGCAACCAATATTTTCCAGGTTATCCTGGGGGAGGGCTGTCAGCCATGTTTCCACCGGGGGATGAAAACATCCCCCAATCTGCAGATCCCAGCATCTCTCCAAACCTAGCTCACTCTAGCTCTTTGTGTTTCTCTCCCCACATTACCAATATTTCCAGGCTTCACCTCCCAAGCAAATGTGGCCAAGTTGCATATTTTCTGTGTACCAAAATGAGATGTAAATTGGGAAACAAAGCCCCAGAGATGTATTTGTTTGTGAGTATGCATGTCTGTGTGTGCATGTGTGTGTGTTCACTTGACATCACTGCTTTTGCAGCATTAGATAATGTTATTGACTCGGCTCACGTAAGGAAGATGCTTCTGGGCATGACATATAACTCTTGGTTCTCCCCTGCTGCTCACTCAATGGTGGCTTTTAGCTCGCAGATGCCAATGTTATTTGCAGGCTCCATAGCCATTTGTGGTCCTGCCTCACAGACTTAATGCAGAACTGGAGCCTTTTCTTAGCATTGCCTCTTTATTTCTCATTGCTACAGGATTATATAATTGTGTCTGTGGTTTTCAGCATGTGGCATTAAAGTTTAACAAACCGAGAATCAAATGGAACAAATGTCTGCAGAAGCGATTCTGGCTTTCAGGGGGCTGTGTAGTGAGGTGGAAATACGGTGGGCTCTGGAGGTGCTCAAATCTTATTCATCCATCCATTAGCTGCGTGACCTTGGGCAAAGTCTGTGAGCTTAGCTTCTGTGAGCTCATGTATACAATGAGCATTACAATGCATATTCCACAAGGGTAGCGTGAGAGTTAAATATATGGAAAGCTTCCAGCCTGTGCCTGAAGGGGCTCAGAACATACTGGTTTTCTTCCCTCCCTCCTGTGATTGTTCCATAGCCAATGGCTAGACCATAGCAGTCACCCCACCTCACTGCACCTTGTCTTTCTAGGCTTCCTTGTAGAACATGTGAAATCAGTGATTTGTCTACTCTGCGGTCCTTCTAAGCTCCGTGATGCTGTGAGTCTGTGATGCAATGGCTGTTATTCGGGCCACTCTGTGGTTTGTCTGGTTTGTCTCCCCACCCCCCATGCCTGCCATGATTAATTCCTTGGCTAAGTAGTCATGCAGCTGTTCATGACTACATTGATTAGGGGGAAAGGAAAGATCACTTTTAAAAGGGCATAAAGGAATAATGGAGTGGATCTGAACCTGCCAGAAGAAGGTATAAAAGTTGACATTGCTGAACACAGCAATGGGAACAATCCCTTCTCCATCTGAGAAGGCCAACTGAGTGATTGAGCTTCTGCTCCTCGAGAATTCACTGGAAGGAAAAGGGAAAAGAGCAGACTTGTCAGCTCAGGCAATTTTAAACCCTGGAAAGACTATGGAAAAGTTAAACTCTGTCCTTGACACCACCTCACCTCCTCTTTTTCTGTCCTTCCCCATCCACCCCTTCATTCTGCACTGTGTGGTACCCCAATGGACCCGGCTTCCCCACTTCTCACAAAATCCACCGGTTCTTCCCTCAAACTGAGTATTCTCTTGGTACCCAATTGTCAGACTGCCTACAGAGGTCATAGATCTGAGAAATCAATTCAAAACTAGGTTTCCCTCTATAGTGTTATGTGTAAACCCTTCCAGGGGCATTTGCTTCTTAATGTAACAATATACTTAATTGGGCTATTCTATACTAATTGTAAAAAGAACTAATGGTATGATGTGACTGTCTTAAGAAGCTAGTGTGATTTCAAGCTGCACTAACATGAACATATATCAGGCATGAAGGAGGTGTAAATCCCAATCTGACTCCATGAGGATCAAACTTCATAGAGTCTTTAGATATAGGTCTGGAATCTTCACTTTAAGAGGCACCTGGACATAATGGGATACGTTCAGGTCAGTGAAGCATGAAAAGCAGATTCAGGGAGGCCTTGCAGAGCTGCTGGAGTCCTGGAGTCTTTGAGGAAAGGGGTAGACCTGTTCAATACCATGGTGCCAAGAGGAAGAACTAGGACCAATGGGTGAAAAGGACAGGGACCTTTTTTTCACAGCAGGAAGATGGCTGTTGTTTGACTCAGAGCTGTCCAAAGATGCCATGGGCTGTCAGAGGGCAGCTCTCAAGGGGACTTCAGTCCAGACAAGTGAACTGACCCATTCTCCTTTCTAGCCCAAATCATCAAGGCTCTCCATGAGAGATACCAGAGATTAGCCTGTGGATAGAGGTGATTCTTGGAGTGGGGAGAGATTTCTTCCAGGGATTTACATCATATTTCCCAGGCAAGTGCAAGGCTGAGCCTTGGACAGGGCTGGTGTTATCCAGATGAGAGGAAAGAAATGACTTTATTTCTCACATTCACATGACAACCCAGCTGCAGGAAAGCAGACATTTCGTTTATTTACTGTAGTGGTCCCTCTCTGCAGACTCCTGGATGCTTCTGGGTAAAAATCATTTTTATTTTATCTCTGTGGACTGAATCTTCAGCAAGATGAGGAGGCATCTTGCCAAATCTAGATATGCTGCTTAGGTGATGGAATAAATTTAAATTTTTTGAGGATCAAATTAATTTTACTTTTGACCCAGACAATCTCTTTCTTCCAAAGAAGACTGATCTGAAAGATTTATAGAAGGTATTCAAGGCTCTTCGGATCTTATAAAAGTCTGACTCAATCTTACCCAGATGAGTTTTAAGTTATAGTAGACCTTTAAGAATTAAATTTCCTATGAACTGTCAAGAAATGAGAGAAAATAGTACTTGACATGCACTTTCAACTCTCACAGCCCAGAGACTTAAAGACCAGCATAGTTTTATGGGCAATATCTCATAAGCTCTGTAGATCCAAATGTGTTCTTTTCCTATCTTTCTTGTACTTAATTCTTTCTTTTAAGGAGGTAGTTAATAAATCATTATTTACCAGAATGCTACACAAAGCTTTCTAAATTACTTATGACTCAAATAAGACAACAGATAATTACATAAAATCAAATATACAGATAAGTTACAACTCTAAAATTCCTACTTGACTTTTCTACTGTCAAAAATGTGACAGACTGGATACTTAAACAACAGAAATTTACTTTCTCAGAGTTCTGGAGGCTGGAAGTCTGAGATCAGGGTGCCAGCATGGTCGGGTTTTGGTGAGGGCTCTCTTCCCAGCTTGCAGATGACAATGATCTCTCTGTGTTCTCACATGACCTCTTTGCATGCATACAGAGAGAGCGAGAACAGGGGGACACCACAGTGGGAGACAGGTGCAGACCTGTGTCAGGGATCCCTAAGACCCCCGTGTTCAGGGATGTGTTAGAAGTACTCGTGGGATTCAGCGTATAATTGCACTCGGATTTATTACAGTAATATAATAAGGGCACACATCCAATCATAAGGAAAAAAGACATGGGCAGATCTGGAGGATTCCAAATGCAGAGTCAGGAGGAATCTCACATGGCTTCCTTATGCTCTCTCCCTCTCATGAGGGTCACACAGAGCTCACTCTCCCCGATCAGTGAAAATGCAGCAGCACGTGTGTGATGTTTCTGCACAGGGGATTCCACTGGAGATTCAGCACCTAAGGTTTTTACTGGGGGCTGGTCACATAGGCACTGATTGTGTAGCTCATACCAAAATTCCAGGTTCACAGAAGGAAAGCAGGTATTTAGCATAAACCACATTGTTTGCACAGTCACGTAAACCACCCTTATCATTTAGGGAACTGTTTGAGTGCCCAGTTCCTAGATGCCAACCTTGCAAGCAGATCTTTGTAAGGACACCTGTCTTAGGCCTGAAGTATTAACTCTTTTCTACACATACCAATGCTGTGAGACGTTTGAATAGATAAGGAAAGAAGACTAGATAAGGGAAGGACATAAAGCCAAAAGTTATTTTGGGTCCTGCATGAATTTTGAGTCTTTATGACATAACGGTGTATAGGCATGCCTTGTTTTATTGTGCTTCCACAGATACTGCATTTGTTTTTTACAAATTACAGGTTTGTGGCAATCCTGCACTGAGCAAGTCTATTGGTAACATTTTTCCAACAGGATGTGCTTGCTTTGTGTCTCTATGTCACATTTTGCTAATTCTTACAATATGTCTAATATTTTCATTATTATTATATGTATTATGGTGGCCTGTGATCAGTGATCTTTGACGTTACTATTGTAATTGTTTTGGGGCACCACAAACCACAGCCAAATAAGACAGCAAACTTAATAAATGTTGTGTGTGACCTGACTGCTCCACTCACTGGCCATTCCGCCATCTCCCTTCCTTTCTTCAGGCCTCCCTATTCCCCGAGACACGGTAACATTGAAGTTAGGCCAATTAACAACCCTACGATGCACTGTAAGCATTCAAGTGAAAGGAAGGATCACACATCTTTCACTATAAACCAAAAGCTAGAAATGACTAAGCTTAGTGAGGAAGGCATGTAGAAAGCTGAGATAGGCTGAAAGCCAGGCCTCTTGTGCCCAAGAGTTAGTGAAGTTGTGAATGCAAAGGAAAAGTTCTTGGAGGAAATTAAAAGTGCTGCTCCAGTGAACACATGAATGATAAGGAAGTGAAACAGCCTTATTGCTGATATGGAGAAAGTGTGAGTGGTGTGGATAGAAGATCAAACCAGCTACAACATTCCCTTAAGCCAAAGCCTAATCCAGAGCAAAGGCCCTAACTCTCTTCAATTCTGTGAAGGCTGAGACAGGTGAGGAAGCTGCTGAAGAAAAGTTTGAAGCCAGCAGTGGGTGGTTCATGAGACTTAAGGAAAGAAGCTGTCATAACATAAAAGTGTGAGGTAAAGCAGCAAGTCCTGACGGAGAAGCTCTAGCAAGTTATCCAGAACATCTAGCTAAGATCACTGATGGAGGTGGCTGCACTGAACAACAGAATTCAATGTAGATGAAACAGCTTTCTATCGGAAGAAGATTCCATCTAGGACTTTTATAGCTAGAGAGGAGAAGTCAATGCCTGCCTTCAAGGCTTCAAAGCTTCGAAGGACAGGCTGACTCTCTTATTAGGGGCTAATGCAGCTGTTGACATTAAGTTGAAGCCAATGCTCACTTACCATTTTGAAAATCCTGGGGCCCTTAAGAATTATGCTAAATGTACTCTGCCTGTGCTCTATAAGTGGAATAACAAAGCTTGGATGACAGCACTTCTGTTTATAGCATAGTTTATTGAATATTTTAGGCCCAACACTCAGGAAAAAAGATTCCTTTCAAAATATTGCTGCTCATTGACAATGCATCTGGTTACTCAAGAGTTCTGACAAAGATGTATCAGGAGATTAATGTTTTCATGTGGTTAACACGCGTCTATTCTGCAGCTCATGGATCAAGGAGTAATTTCAACTTTCAAGTCTTATTATTTAAGAAATACATTTCATCAGTCTATAGCTACCACAGATGGAGATTGCTCTGATGGATCTGGAAAAGTAAATTGAAAATTTCCCAGACTTGGTAGAGGTCATCTTTATTTCTTCCTACATTCACGTGCTTCGTCTCTCCTCTGGAAAGGATTCACCATTCCAGATGCCATTAAGAACATTTGTGATTCATGGGAGGAGGTCAAAATATCAACATTAACAGGAGTTTGGAAAAAGCTGATTCCAACCTCATGGATGACTTTGAGAGATTCAAGAATTCATAGAGAGGGGCCAGGCGTGATGG
>CAUYRT010007349.1:0-76327 GCA_963574885.1 Lepilemur ruficaudatus
TAACCTAATCTTTGATAAACCAGACAAAAATATACATTGGGGAAAAGAATCTCTTTTCAATAAATGGTGCTGGGAAAACTGGATAGCTACATGCAGAAAAATGAAACTGGATCCCTACCTCTCACCTCTCACAAATATACACTCAAGGTGGTTAACAGACATAAATCTAAGGCATGAAACCTTAAGAATCCTAGAAGAAGATGTTGGGAAGACCCTTTCAGACATCGGTCTACGCAAAGAATTCTTAAAGACCCCCAAAACAATTACCGCAGCAACAAAAATAAACAAATGGGATCTGATCAAATTAAAAAGCTTCTGCACAGCCAAAGAAACTATCACTAGAGCAAATAGACAATCTACAGAATGGGAGAAAATATTTACTCTCTACACTTCCGACAAAGGTCTGATAACAAGAATCTACCTAGAACTCAAAAGAATTAACAAGAAAAAATCAAACAACCCCATCAATAAATGGGCAATGGAAATGAACAGAAACTTTTCCAAAGAAGACAGAATAATGGCCAGCAAACATATAAAAAAATGTTCAACATCTCTAATCATTGGAGAAATGCAAATCAAAACCACAATGAGATACCACCTAACCCCAGTGAGATTGGCCTCTATCAAAAAATCCCAAAACAACAAATGTTGGCGAGGTTGTGGAGAGACAAGAACACTCTTACACTGCTGGTGAGACTGCAAATTAGTGCAACCTGTGTGGAAAAGAATCTGGAGATTCTTCAAAGAGCTAAAAATAGAAATACCATTCAATCCAGCAATAGCATTATTAGGCATCTACCCAAAAGAGCATAAGATATTCTATAATAAAGACATCTGCACCCAAATGTTTATGGCAGCACAATTCACTACTGCTAGGTCGTGGAAACAACTTAAGTGCCCGTCAATTCGTGAGTGGATTATTAAAATTTGGTATATGTATACAGTGGAACACTACTCAATTATAAGAAACAACAGTGAGCTAGCACCACTTATTTTATCCTAGATTGAGCGTAAGCCCATTATCCAAAGTGAGGTGACACAAGATTGGAAGAATGGGCTCCACATGTACTCGCCATCAAATTGGTACTGACTGTTTAACACTACAGTGCTCAAATGGTGGTGGTGTTCTCCAGGGATTAGGGCGTTTGGAGGGTAGACTCACAATTGAGGGATGTGGTGAGCATTGTGGAGGGGAGGGGCATACCTCTAACCCTTGCTAGGGAGAGGTAAAGGTATAAAATGTAAATAAAATGTTTGTACTCTCATATTTTCCTGAAATAAAAAAAAAGAACTCTGAATTTAGTTCATCACTTGTCAGAAGGAGAGAACATGGCACAGAGGGGTGCCCTGCAGTCCCAGACATACCTAGAAAATTGGGTGTCCTGCTGCAGAGTCTTTCAGAGCTGTTAGCTTATGATTTTGATCTCACTCTTTCTTGTCTATGCAAAATTCTTCAGATCAATTACATAAGGTAGAGGACTCAAGAGAAATTCTGTGTTGAATTAATTTTGTGTTCTGAATTTTATCAGATTGGTTCATTGCACAGGTACATATTCCTTAGTTGTTGCCAATTTTTAGATAACTAGACTCAGAACTCCTTCAAAAGAGGGACTGTGTCTCATTCAGCCTTGTTCTATCAAACCAAAATGGTGCCTTGCATATAGTAGGCACTCTAGGTGTTTGAGGAATGAATGAACAGCTAGCGTCTATCAATGAGATACAGAGTCATAGGTTAAGCTTGTCTTTTCTCAACTGTTCTCAACCTGTTGCTTTATTTGAAAATAGAATTTTTTAAAAAAAATACAGATAATTCAGTAAGTACATAGGTAAAAAATAAAAATAAAATAAAAATCCATATATCTACCTAGCTTGGGAAAAAAGTTATAATTAATGACTCCTGAATATCCAAACCCCTTTTCTCCACTCTATGCCTCATCCCAAGAGATAACTACTATCCTCAACTTTCTGAGTTTATCATTCAGTCTAGTGCTTTTATATTAAAAACAATTGTGCCTGGTATCATTATTAAAATAGTGCTTTTTTTTTTCTTATTTAGAGTGGGTACAATGAATTTCTGTTTAAAGCAACAATATCCCTTATTGATGGGCTATAAGTTCACAAGGGGTATAATGTAAAAGTCAAATAGGCTTGTCCTCTCAAAATATAATCAAATCTAAATGGAAGTTTTCAGAGCCTTCCCTCAAAGGAGTACATACTATGGGATGAGTAAAGGAGAGATTTTTGGCAGGGGACAGTCCTTAGTGTCCCTATATATTCTCACTTGACCTCACCTGTGCTGTTTTTAATGAGCTTTTTAGTGGCTGAAGACCTGTTGCCTCTAAAAGCATGGTGCTATTGCGTGGAGAAACATGGCCATGATTGCTGTTATTTAAATATCTACTCCTTGTGGATTAATTGATTATAACAGCTTCACCACCCTGTAGGTTTGGTAGGCACAAGTCATGTTAAGAGTCAGGTTTGGCAAGTCAAAGCTGTTCTCTCACAGAAGAAGATAAAAGAAGTGATTTATAGTTTACTCATGGAGAAGCGTTCAAGACCACATGAGAGAAAGTTCTTTGGAGACTTTCCAGTGGAGGGAATTTTTGCTCTTGTTGTTCTTTCATAGCGGGGGTGGGTTTTCTACTTTGTCACTGCTTCTTTTCTGTGAGTAGGCTAAGTTTTTTCTTTGCTCAGCAGGGGTGAGCAAAGGCAGCTTTCCTAGTACCTTCACCAGTGGACATGGTCAATTTTGACTGACACTGAGTGATTCAACCTAAAATACCTTGATATTAGAAATGGGGGTGTAGATGTTCTATTATGTAGACAGTATCTATATATTAGTTTTATTCATGCAGCACATATTTATTGAGCCTCTAATGTGTGCTAGATGCTAGCAACACAACACTGTATAAAAAAGATGTAGTCTCTGCCTTTAAGAAGTTTATATTCTATCAAGGGAGGCAGACATTAATTCCAATTGCAGTAAGTGCTATGAAGAAAAAGTAAGCTTTGTTTTGCTAGGTGTTATAAAGAGGAACCTCCTTTCTACCTGCTTCATGTTTCCTTGTAGAGGGACATCAATTGATGTAGCACTTCTGGTTTCTCTGAACAGGGCACGTCTAGCTTCTGCCTTTGGGATATGCCTGCCTGCTCTGAGCCTCTCTCTCTGAATAGGAGTTGGTCAATTATTGGGTCCCTCAAACCTCAATACTAAGAATCGATTTGATGCTTAGAACTGATAAAGTCTAATTTCTGGACCAGTGGTTTTCAAATTATTGCTCAAAGGAAGGAGGATTGTAGTGAGCTGGCATGGCTGAATCCTATTTTCTTCACAGTGCCCTCAGTGAGAGCTTATTTGCTTTGTTCTATTTTATATATTAAGCTTTCACATAAAAATTTTGAGCTTAAAAAGTTTAAAACCACCTTAGACTGGTAGCTATCAAACATTTTAGACCACAATCCACAGTAATAGTTAGATTTAAAAAATATTATACAAACTCATATGTACTAAATACATGTGTATGCTGACCTTAATATTTGCAATGTAGTCCATTTCATTCCATTTTATATCAGTAGAAACAAAAGTTTCATTAAAACTCACTAAATTGATTCCATAACACTCATGACATGAAATTTGAAAAATTCTGCACTAGATTATGTTTATATTATCTAAGGGATGCTACTTTGACAGGCCTCTTGTCTATCAATGCCCTGACCTCCTCCTAATAGTATTCCTTTTGCCTTATGTGCCTTATTCCTTTTGGAGCTTAATATATTATTTGTTTTCTAAGTGCAAATAAATTAGGGTTAAACTTATGAAATTATAGTCCCTTCTGAGAAAGTATTGTTTTCATCATTGTTATTACTACTGAGACTTTTACAATACCAAAATAATGTATTACATTCCAAACTTGGCAAATGTTACTAAATATTTCTCATGGGACTCATGTCAAACCATATTATAATTACTGGGCTGTTTTGTTTAATGGGATAATTTTCCATCAAATCATGGTAGTGAATAAAGCTGACAAAAATTCTCAAGTTTATAGTAGAGTTTATAGTCCAGTGGAGTGTTTCTTTTATATAACAATATTGGTAGGACTCACAGTTTAGAATGAATTATTGATGTAAGCCTATTCCCCCTGCCACCCCATTCTAGACAGTATGACGTCCAGAAAATGGCAGTTTTGATGAGGATGAGGAGGCAGTATTGTTTTTGTGCTCAAGATAGTGCCTGGGCAGTTCAGGTCTGGGTGGCATGCTGAGAAAGGGTGCTAGGCAGCACAGTGATGTTGGGCACAAAAAGGTCACGGTGTCCAGAGGGATATGAAATGCCCTGCAAGAAAAGTAAGGGGGAAACTAAGAAAACAGGGCACCTTCCTGATGCAGCTTTGAGTAGCCCTGTCCCCTAATCCTTTCTAGCCCACACCTATGTGAAGCTGACTTCAGAGAAATAAACACTGAGAAGTCAACCTGTTACTTATCTTGTCTCCAAAATAGAACATCTTCTAGTTAAGAGAGCTGTGGACAGAGGGGCAAGTGGTTTATCTCCAGATGGAGGATGAGCAATGCTCGTGCTCAGTAGAACTTGGCCTCACCGGATGCCAGGTTCAGAGAGTCCTCTTTCCTGCCTTCCTCGAGTCACTGCTTGTTTGCTTGAAATGAGTGGTAGAAATAGGCAAACACAGGTGCTGGTTGCATTGGCAGCACTGGCAGCACCGCCTCTCCTCCAGGTTCAGGCTCTCTCTGGATGGCACTGGCTGGTAACCACAAGAATGAAGATCTAATCAAGCCAGTGCTGGCTCCCTGCCCACCACTGACTGGTTTGATTCAGCCTCCCCATTGTTGATAACAAGCGAGCCTTCAGTCTCTTGCCTGCTGGCTCCCAGACCAGCACTGCTGCATGCTGTCTGCCTCGCCATTGTGTGCTGTCATGGAAAGAACTCTTGTCTACACTCAGCAGACCTGGTTTCTTGTCTAGTTTTGCCTCAAACATACTGTGTATGTCACTTAACCTCCCAGTGCTTTATTTCAAATGGAGGTCCCAAGCCCTAATGCTGGCCAAACTTTGTGGTTCTTTATCTCAGGGATTTATCAGGGTTGAAAGCAGAAAAAGCTTGAATGAAATTTGAGGCTCTGTCCTAGTATCTTAAAGGGTTAAATAAAGGGTGTCCTGGAGTCAGAGGGAGAGAGACAGGGATTCTGAGGACCAATAACGCTGGGAGGAGAGATTTCTGGTGACTGGAGGGAGAGAGAGATCCTGCCCTCAGAACTTGTGCCAAAGCAGGATGTGACAAGGCCTCAGAAGGGAAATGTTGATGGGCAGGGCACCCTTGGGAGGCTTGTATTCCTACCACTTCTGTTCTCCATGTCACCTGATATTTCCAACCTGGACAAAGCAGCAGCAGAGCCTGGATGATGGGGATCTCAGTCACAGCTAGTGTGGACCTGTGTCTGACAGCTTGACAGGATTCCCCAGCTTGAAGGTAGGTACGACCCCCCGGGCCTTTACAGCTTTGCAGGGGGAGACCCAAGAAGGCATAAGGTTTAACTTCTTCAAAGTCCAGTAGAATGGGGATTGGAGTCAGCATTACACTGATTTAAATAAAATAAAAAATAATGCATAATTTTTTTACATACCTGAGTGCACGAATGGAGGTTTGTGCTCTACGTGTGTGTCACTGTAGTGACTGAGTGAAATCGCTCAGAAAACCCTGTACTCCATTCTGTACACACTATCTTCACTGCCAGGTGCCTTCTGAGGACACCAGAGCTGCATGCCAGGCTGGCCTTGGTGCAGTGTGGGCAAGGCCTGGAGCAAAGCACAAGATGAGCATTTCAAGGCCTGGAGTCCTCCTGTGGGTGGGTGAGTGGCCCAGGCAGGCCCAGGCAGAGCTCTGAAAGCCCGTCAGTGAGGAATGACCCCATCAGGGCAGTATCAGGGTAACAGTCAACAGCACCTTGGCCAGGGCACCTGGTGTACCAGCTGAAGCCATTCGGGACTGATGTGTTCTCAGGGCTTCCTCAGCCCCAAGTTCGGGCCCTCTTTCCTGCCTCAGGCCAATAGACTTCTCTCCCTTCAACAGAGACTCAGGAGCCCAGAACGACACTGAGGAGCCAGAGATTGTCCCCAGTTGTACTGGTTTCCTGCGGATAGAGACTTTGCTTGGGCTCCTAGACCCAGTTATCATTTCGTACTTCACAGCTCCTAGTCAGTAGTAGAAAGAGGAACGTGCCTAAAAATAACCACCAGCTGGGCCCACGAAGTTCAGTGGGATGCATTCGCAGCTAATGGGGAAAGTTTGAAGTCTGCCTCTGTGCCTCTGGAAACTCAGCTGTGGCACGCTTGCCAGAAGGGCTCTCAAGTCGTGTTATTCTTAGTGTCTCTCAGGGCAGCCTTTGCAAAGGCAAGTTCCCACTGCCTGTAAGTTATTGAGGTCACCCAAGGATAGCAGCTTTAGGGAAAATATGAAGAGGAATATGTATTTTTAGTGCATTTGCTCATGTCTTTGTGTTGCCCCTCTCTTTTCTTGCATACTTCCTCAGCCTCCCCGGCAACTCCTTTCTACCACCACATTAGCGACTAGCTTCTGTGCTTCGTCCTCTCCCTGGGCCCAGAGACTCCCATGGTGCCCTGAGTCTGCCTTTCCTGGTACCCTCTTGTCCTGAATCTCATTCTCTCTTCCCTATCTAAATGGACACATCTGTCCTTCAGAGAACGAAGCTAATCTGATAGATGAATTCATAACAAAGCATAAAGGAGAATGGTTTAATATTACCAATTATACAGAATGTGGTTGCATTGTTTTGTTGTGGTAAATAACATATACAATTTACCATCTTCATCATTTTTAGGTATGCAGTTCAATAGTCCTAGTATATCCACATTGTTGTGAAACAGAGCCTTAGAACTTTTTCATCTTGCAGACCTATAACTCTATATTCATGAAACAACAATTCCTCATTTCCCCCTCCTCTCAACCCCTGGTAACCACTATTCTGCTTTTCATATTTATGAGTCTGGCTACTTTAGATACCTCATGTAAGTACTTGTCCTTTTGTGACTGGCCTATTTTACTTAGTGTGGTGTCCTCAAGTTTCATCTCTGTCTTAACATGTGATAGGATGTCCTTCCTTTTTAAGGCAGCATGGTATTCCATTATGTGTGTATATAGTGTATTTTGTTTATCCATTCATCTGCTGATAGAAATTTGGGTTTCTTTCACCTCTTGGCTATTGTAACTAGTGCTCTGATGAACATGGGTTTTTGATATCTCTTTGAGATCCTCCTTTCAATTCTTTTGGATATATCCCCAGGAATGGAATTGCTATATCATGTAGTAGTTTTATTTTTAATATTTTGAGAAACTAGCACACTGTTCCGTAGTGATTGCACCATTTTGTAATCCTACAAATAGTGTACAAGAATTTAAACTTCTTCACATCCGTGCCAACACTTGTTATTTTCTTTTTGTTTTTATAGTCCTAATGAGTATGAGAGTATGATTATATTTTAACAGAAGATTTTCATGCTTCAACGTAAAGGAATGATGAAGATGCCGATTTCAGGCTGTAACACATGCCATGGGAAGATATTAGATATTTTGTTTGGGAGATTCTTGTTGCATCCTTTAAATCATATGACACAGGCCTCAGCAGAGTCATTATTTATTGCCTGAGTGACAGTTAGCTGGGTCATCTGTCTCTGAAATCTAGATAAAATTGATTACCTTCTCTAGACCCCTTTCTAGAATTCGTAAAAGTCAAAACACAGGATTCTGCACATTTCTGGAGGGTTTATTTTCCACGGTCTCCTCTCTGGCTCTTGGTCTTGCTCATGTTGTGGAGTTTGTTTTTTTTTTTCTCTCCTAATTCCATTCTTGTTTTGTTTCACATGGATGAAGACCTGGAGCTTAGCCACTTTCCTTGGTTTCCCAGTAATAGCTACTTAAAACCATTGTATGTGCAGCATATTTCACTGATTTTAAGGAGAGGTTTACATTGCAGAAAAGCAAGATACTAAATATTAGCACTCCCATTTCCAAAAGTTATTTGGACCATCCCTCAGCAGCACTTGTTTTCCTTGCTGTCAGACCACTCTCTACAGATGTGCTCACTGTTTTGCTGACTTCTCTTTTCCCTTCCTTTCTATCTTTTCACCTTTCTAACTCCTAGTTTGCCAGGACTCTGTGCTGTACCAGCCAGAACCATGCAAAACTGATGACTGCTCATCCCCAAATCCTCATTTCCTTTCCAAGGTCAACAGACTTCCCTCCTCTTAAGAGAGAGATAAGAACCCTAAAGACTGGACCAAAGCTTCTCCCCAGCTGTGATGGTTTCTGAAGCTAAAATCTCTGCCTCAGCTCCTAGACCCAGTCCTCCTTCGATACTTCAGAGTTCCCAGGGATGCTGAATTCTCCTCTCTTTATTATGCACAAAAAATCAACTCCCTCCAAACTCTGCTGTAAGCCTTCCTTTGCAAACCCAAATCTCCAGACATTCACCTAAGTAAAATACTCATTACCTATCTATAATATGAGCTCAAAAGACTAGTGGAGACCTCGAGCCTCCCTTTAGCAGTCCTACTCACCTTCCTTGAGAGGATAATGGTTTGAAAGAGCATTTGTTTTTCTTCTCATACCCAAGAAATATCTGTGATTTAGTGTTGCCGGCAGCCATTCTGACTCCATGCTTTTGGGAAGGCTTCTTGGAGTGATTGAGACTTGAAGAAAAGGTAGGATTCTGACAAATGTGCTTCCTTTATTTTCCACATGCAGCTGAAATCCAGGCTAGCTGAGGACATGGTTAGCGGTGTTTCCTAAAGCTGTTTGACTCTGTTTACTTCAAGCCCTCTCTGCACTACCTATGGAAGCTAGACTCTCAGAGTCCCCATGGTGTTGGCTTTCTGACTTGAGTAACTGTTATTGCTTTATTCTCACATTGGTTGCTGTTGTAGCAGGAGGCTAAAGGATTTTAGACTCTATAGGTCTCAGCTGTAATAATATACTCCTTGATCTCACCTACATGGTTGAGACCCCTGCTCCCTCCCTCAGGGCAGATGTCCTCTTGGGGAGTCTGGCCTGAACATTGAAAGGTTGTCACAAAAGTCACATTTAATTGCTTCCTCTTACTATATATGATAGGCTAGAAATGGCATCAAGAAGCTAATCTTATAATCCTTGTCTTCCTAAGAGAAGAACAGTGGAATTCTGTGGGCCAGAGAAATGTAGGCAGCTGGGAGTTGAACTGTAAGCACCGGTAGGGTAGGGTAGGCACCAGCCCTCCTGTCCTGTCTCACTGGCCTTTCAGGGGTGATAATGACGTGGTCAGAAGGCAGCTGGAGATTGCAAAGGAGGCAGACTGCAGAGGTCACTGGGAGTGGGAGAACATGGCATGAAGTGGAAAAAAAGGTAAAAGGAAATAATATGTCACCAAATTGGAGAACTGCGAAAGAAATTATATGCAAATATGGTATAAGCTCACAGAAGTTATGTTAACTATCCTATCTATGTCAAAAGAGGTTGTAAATAGGATATAGCAATGGGAACAAAAATCTACTTGCCCTGTAGTAACAGACAGCGTGTAGTTTCTGGAATGCATCATGCTCCCTCTGCCAATCTTGTTTCCTCTGTCTTAAGTTATCTTCTCTACTAGGAACTCACCTACTCCACCATTTCTCCCTGGATGACTTCTACTGGTCTTTCAGCTTTTAGCATATGTGCAATTTCCTTTGCAAAAGCTTTTCAGATCCCTGAGACTGTGTGAGATGCCAGCACAAGTCACTGAGTATAGTAATTGGATCTGTCCTTATTTGTCTCTTCTCTTATGTCAAGACTAAGGACTCTGTTTTGTCCATTGCGGTACCCACAACACCTAGCACAGGGCCTGGAATATAGAAGGCAGCCAATAAATATTGTTGAAGGAATAGATGATTGAATAAATGGGCTAGTAGAAAATAACTATTTTTATGTCTTCCTTAGACTAAAGCCAAATCCTTTATCGTTTCAAATCATTTATTGAACATTTTCTATGAAAAAAAATTAGGTCTTTTTTAAAACATATAGAGGGTTAACTGTGGCTATAGAAAAATGCTTTATTAAGAGTAGAATCTTTGGAGAGTCAACCAAATAAAGCTTACATATTCCATGGAAGAATACAGTAGCTAGAGAAATTTCCCAAAGGCCAATGTGGTGAGCTTTGAATCTTAATTTCTTTTATATCTTTGGTTGGTGGATCATAGAATCCATGGTTATCATTAAAACCAAAGGGAATCAAAGCTTTGCTCTGAAGGAATTGGGTCCAGTGAGTATTTTAGTTACTCTTATACGTGACACGTAAGTGACACACAGATATATGTCTGCGTACAGATTTATAGATTAAACGTTTCTGAATGCAGCAGACCTCATTATTTTGATGACACACAATGTTTATAAGACATGGTAATATAGAATCACTTTGGGGTGATGGATCAATTGATCGAGCTATCTATCTGAGAGGGACTCTTAGAAATAAGGTCTAGATATTACTCATTCCAGTACTCTTCCTGCTATTTTAAATGCTCATTCTGTAGTGGTTAATTTTGTCCTTGACACAGACTCTGCAACATTTTCTATATGTTATTACTACCAAGTGGAAATAACAGAAGAAAATTAAAAATAAGAATAACAATAGCCAATTATTGAATTTCAAGCCATCATTTAATCTTTTTTATTGATAAATTTTATTTTTTTACTTTGGTGAAATATTTCAGGTATGTAAAAGGACGGAGTAGCATTTCATTTGAACTTAGATAAGCTATTACATTAACTTGATTTTTTTTCCCTCATCTAAAACAGGTTTTCCTTTTCAATGTTTGCCAAAATTACCAGAAAACATAATTATTTCCTCTGACAAAAGTGTGATTTCTGAGATAGTTACCAACATTTTTATTTTTTTGATGAAAATTTTAAAATAAGATTCCAGTTAAATACAGTCCCTTAAAAATGTACCCCGTGATTATGTGAACCAGGATTAGAAAATAAAAACACGCATGCATTCCAGAATTATCAGTGAGAAGCTTCAGTGAATATTTTATTTTTAAAATTTTTCCATCATGTGAATATTTATTTTTAAAAAACAGATGAAGGGTAATCTTGACACATCAAAAACTCATATAACTAAAGCTTCAGTTTTTCTGAAGCCAAGCATATGGGCTTTTGAGTGAGTTCTAAACATGCCCATTATAGCTTCCCATCCTTCTTGCTACACTTTACAAAAATGATACTAAATTTTATTCTTTCGTTTACATATTTGATCAGTGTTTATTTTCTTTCCATTATGTGCAAAGACCTGTGTGAGGTGCTGAGAGAGGTCAGTGGTTGGCTGGGTACTTGCCCTTACACTATGCACCATCCAGCATGATTCTCCACCTACCTGAGTGGTAGACTTCTTCTTGGTGAAGCCGTGCATTGAACGGAATTAGAGAATTATTCTTCATCTTTAATGTGGTGAGCACAGTAACTACCTTACAGGGTTGTTGTGAAATTTAAGTGTGATAGTACATGACAAGTATTTAGAACAGTGAATGGCATGTAATAACAGCTCAATAAACGTTAGCTAAAAAATAAATTTAAAGAATCATAGAACTATACAGTTGTATTGTTAGGTAAACTGTAAGGTTAGATGCAGTTTAACAATCCAACCTCCTCACTTTGTGGCTGTGGAATCTGATTCTCATTGAGGTTAAGCAGCTTTCTCAAGGTTTCAGGTTATTGTTTGCAGGAGGAAAAATGGAACCCCAAATTCCTGGATTTCTACCTCACTGAAATTTTCACTGTAGTAGCTGCCGGAGAAGTGTGGCTGTGGGGGGAAGGGAGAATGAGCGTAATAGCTCCAAGTATATGACAAATACTCCATCATGCTTATTGCAGTAATATTGAACAAAATCATTACCTCAAGGGAAAAATTGTAATGGTGTAAGAACTTTCAAAAGCTTAATGGCATGCAGTTGGATGTTTTTATTCCAGTTGAGCATAGTCTGATTTCTTAAAGATACCACTCTGGCTGGTGGTTTATATATGGTGTGACTTGCTTGGATTGAGTCCATGGAAAACATGCTCCATGAAAACAATTCCACCATTGTTTGTAGATCAGGTGCGGTCTCCTACCTACGTTGGCCATAAGGCGTGTTCACTCTGGCAACAGGTTCCAAGATTACTATAGGCATCTTCTTGGTTATGGAGATTGGAAAAGCTGAGAGAAAGTTTTCCTTATTTTCAACTCAACCTTTTTAGTCCCATAAAATATCAAAGAACTGTGAAAAAGCATCAAGTTCTCAATGGTGCCTTGTGCACAACATCCAGGGAGAACCTGAGTGGTGCCATGTAAGTACGTAAGTTGTTAGAGTCCTAGCAACCACAGAACTTTTTAATCCACTGCAGGCAGCAGTTGCCTGCTGAGGGTGGAGAGAGAGGGAGCAACTTTCCTTTCTAAGAGGGAATGAAATTCTGGTTGTGCTTGCTCTCCTCACACCTTCAAGGTCAGGAAAGGATCTGGAGGTGCTCTGTGGCATTTTTTGTTTGAGATCAGCCTCAGTTACTGCCTAAAAAGCTGCATATCTCTGTTAATGCCTCAGTTTACAGACTTGAAGGAAACATCAAAATCACCAGTGCAGCAGGCTGTAGGCCTTGGATGGACAATTTTACAATTTAGGGGGAGAAAAGAGAAGAGGGAATGAGGAAAACACGGTCTATTGTCAACATTAATTATACTGGGTGAGGAGACATTTGATTAATGGTGATATTAATCCTTGAATTTCAGGATCAAGCCTCTTTTCTCCTATGACTGTAAACACAGTTATCCTTTGCTTTTTAAATTCAGTGACAATGTGGTATAGGGCAGTGACTCTCAATAGGTAGGAGTAGCAGGCATTTTTGTCCTACAGGGAACATTTAGCAGTGTCTGGAGGCATTTTTGGTTGTCACAATGGGGGTGGGGTGGTATTGTTGGTGTGCTGGCATCTTGTAGGTGGAGACCAGGGATGCTACTAATCATCCTGCAATGCACGAGACAGCCCCCACCAACAAAGAATTATCTGGTCCAAAATGTCAACAGTGCCAAGGTTGAGAAACCCTGGTGTACAGGCTGAGAGCTTCATTTATGGAGTCAGACCAACTGGATTTCACTTCATAACTGGGGACATTTTGCAGATTTTTTAATCTCTGTTGTTCAATTCCCCATCTGTAAAATGGGATAATAACAGTACTTTCATTTTTATGAGGATTAAATGAGTATATATATATATATATACACACACACACACTTACATATGTGTATATACAAGGTTAAACTTATATATATATAAGGTTCTTAGAGAATGGCCAACATCATGTGAATATTAGTTGTTACTTTCGTGCAAAACAGCATAGGATATGTAAGAAGCCTCAGAACAATGGAATCTCTGCACAATTATATTTTTGAGGGGAACTTGG
Organism: Lepilemur ruficaudatus; assembly: GCA_963574885.1. Taxonomy (NCBI): domain Eukaryota; kingdom Metazoa; phylum Chordata; class Mammalia; order Primates; family Lepilemuridae; genus Lepilemur; species Lepilemur ruficaudatus. The sequence goes on from CAUYRT010007349.1 coordinate 13,470, forward strand.
CTAAAAAACACCTTGAAAGGAATTGATCAATATAGACTAATTTGATGCAACCCATAAGATATTGGTATCCACATGGTAATGAAATGTGCAACATTGTCATTACTCTTTGCTAGTTTCTTTCTACCATGCTTGTGCCATGCTGTTGAAAGGGAAGAAACGTCAGTGTAGAGTCCTAGTATGTCATATATGCCTGGGTGGTGTCTGAGATTAGTTAGTAATCATGTTTGCAAGATTCTTAGATCAAAGATGTGTGAATTTCCTAAGTGGATGTGCAGCTGTGAGTTGGGAGTAAAGGAAAGGCTGATGGAAACACGATCGAAAATTAACTACTCATTTGGCAGGGTTGTTGCTCTCCATAAGAAGTGGAGGCACTTGACCTTTAAGATAACATAGATAAAACTCTAAAAGGCCTGAGTCTGACCTTGAAAGATCTTGAAAACCAAAGGTGGCAATATTTGCAGACAGACCCAACAAATTATCGTGATTTATTCTCCCATTAATTGTAGAGTTGAAGATGCCAAAAAGGAAACATTTAAATATATATGACAAATTATAGGTGCTCAGCAGGGAAAAGAGGCCTGAATTAGCTGAACTGACCTGTCTGAATACTGTGCCCAGAATTATATTTAATCTAGTGGTTTTGATTTGCATGAGAGTCTGAAAATATATCTACTAAACTCGGTTAAATAGTCCTTGACCTTGAGATTTTTATTTTATGCTCTGGATAATTTCAGCAGCCAGGGGACCCACTCTGGCTTTTCCCTATCCTAGATTCTTTCTCTCAGAATGAAAGTTTTAATTAAGAGGATGCTTAACATTAGGGGCTAAGGGAATTTCACAAGGTCTCTGGAGACCAACTTCAAAGTCACAGTTTTAGGCCAGCCTGTGATAAGTGCTCACCTACTCTAAATATTTGTGAACCTAGCAGAAGATATTTATAGCATTACTGAGATTCCCCCAAGCCTCCAGGAAATACTCCTTCATGTTATAGACTCACTTCTGAGCTCAAAGGGCTGCATTTCTCCTGGTTCTGGTATAGTCTCATCAGGAAAGTGAAAGAGATCATGGAGAACAAGCTAAGAATAATAACTACCCTTTTTGAATGGCTAATATATACATAATCAGACAGTGTGCAAGATAGTTTCGTCACTTCAGAATATTCTGTCCAGTTTGCAGACAAATATAACCAGGGTTCAAAGAAGTCAGGTAAGTTGCTCAAGATCACACAGCTGGTAGGTTGTGGTGCCAAGATTTGGCTTCAGGTCTCTTTCCCCGAAGCCCTCACTTTATATAGCTATGTCCTGAGCCAGCAGCACATAAAGCACAGTTCTCAAGCACTGCCACCATTCAAGGAGTCTCTGAGTGATGAGTGAAATTGAGGTGGGTCGTGTCTAGGGCTGAAGATCTGAATTTCTGTCACTTTCTGAAATTTTAAAATGGGGAGATCCCAAATTTTTCACAATATCACTACAACCTTGTCACTCCCCATAATGCAGATACTATCTGAGGGATGCATGGAATCTCTCGCAGTCACAGGAAAAAAAAAAAAAAGACATGCCGATGTCTGTCCTGTAGATTCTACCTCCAAAATATATTCAGAGTCTGACTTCTTCCCACCTCTCATACTGCTACACTGTTTGAGTTGCCACCATTCTTGTCTGGGGGATTGCAATAGCTCTCCAACTGGGTTTCCTGTTTCCACTCTCCTGTCCTTGCAGAACAGTCTCCTCACAGCAGCTGGGGTGATCCTTTGAAAAGGTAAATCTGGTTATGTCACTCCTTGCTCAGCATCCTCCAATGGCCCCATATTGTGTTTAGAATAAAATCTAAGCAACTTTGCATTACTTTTGGATTTCGGTGTTCCAAGACTTTCTCTGTCCCAGGTTCTTTGTACTTGCCATACTTTGTGCTGCCTGAAATGTTCTTCCCACAGCTCTTTGTTGGTAAAGGGGAGCAGACTATGTCCCCCCAAAATATGGCCCTTTGACATAAGAACTATTTGGAGCTGAAGGCAATTAAGAAACAGCAAACACAGGGAAGGCTCTTTCTACTTCCCCCTTTTCTGCCTAAAGGCAAGGTATAAATTTTCCTTCACTAGAGATGACTCTAGTCTAGACTCTCATCAGTCCAGAGACAGCACCAGAAGAATCTGCAAACAAACCTTAGTCCATTAGTTTCCCCCATATGTTTACCTTCCCACAGTTTCTGGCCCTTGGAAACTGAAAACCACTTTCTTTTATTCTGCCATTTTTCTACAAATTTATTGTTCTTTGTTAAAAATGCTATATAATCCAAATTCTAAATTACTTCTTTGACTACTCCCATGTATTACATGCACGACACACATGTTAGTGAACTTCTGTTTGTTTTTCTCTTGTTAACCTGTCTTTTGTAACGGAAGCCTCAGCTGAGAACATAGAAGGAGTTCCTTGACTCTTATGTTTGTAGGTCTCAAAGGAGATATTCTGATATTATTTAATAGTAAGTGAGAAATGCTACAAGCCTGAGCCATCCCTAATGACAAGAGCAGTTTGTTCCATGATGTTAATAATGACCTTTTTGGTGCACTGAAATTTTTATATGTAGAAAAAGCTATTCAGAGGTTTTTGATCATGAAAATTAATATTCAATTTAATAAAAATCACAAATTAAAAAATCAATTTCTGTTGGCTTTTATTTCAACTTGAAAATCTTATTGTATTTTACAAGTCTAGTGAATTTTAACAACTATTTTGATGGGCTTTTAGAATAATTCTTGGTCTCATTTAAAATTTAGTTGTTTACCTTTAAACATTTTAAATCACATTGATAAATTTTATGAATTTGAAACCTTCTAAAAGGCTTTAATTGGCTGTCAAAGCTTTCTGTGCACTTAGGTACTTCCTATAAATCTAAAAAAAACATTTATCAATAGGATAAAACAAGTCTGCTTAAACCTTCTAAAATTATGTACAAACTTAGTAAGATTTTGGCTTAAATTCATAAATTTAAATCAGTTTCTCAAACACATATTTCATATTGGGATAAACAAGCTGATCTGTTACTCTAATAGGATAAATTTTATTAAACATTTATTAAACAAGATCAAACAATTCCAGATATGTATAGCTTTCGATATACAATAATATAGTTTTTGTTTTGATGCATAGTTTTATACTGTACTTAATTTTAAATCTTCCTGAGGTTAAAATATACTTATTAGTATTAAGGAAATGATCACATCATGCCCCACAACCCCCTCTGAGCTATAAATGTGCACAGCTGTGTGAGTGTGTTCAAGCTAAATTCTAAGGGCCTGAGCAGAAATTAGTAGCCCTGAGCAGAAATTCACACTCCACGCATTGTCAGTTCGCTTTTGATCAGAAATGTTGCATTCCACAGGCAGCTTGTGCAAGGCTTTAGCTATCTTTATCTCAGATCAACACCAGATATTTGTCTAATTAGCATAATGAATAATAGAAATATCTTGAAATAGTGGCTTGTTAGCATACTAGATGAGAGAAATATGCTCTCATATGTGGAATCAGTGCCATTAAACGTGTGCGGTTTGGCTAAAACATTTGAGACGATCTCTACCATCAGTGAAGAGCATATAAATCTTGCTAGCCCTTCACCTTTATCTCCAAATGTAATCTATATGTGTGGCAGAGCTTGGTTTGCGTTTTCATGATAACACAGTGGTGATGGTTATTGTGGAGTAGTTGATTGCCATTGTTACCTACCAAAAAGGACCTGATGGGTGTTCTTAACCAATTTGGCTTAAGCCAACTGGAAATACTTTTCCAGGTAAATTTTGCTATTAATTTAAGGTTGCATAATGAGAAGAGATTTTTTTTTTTTTTTGGCAACCCTGATGCAACCCTATTATAATTGCTATGTCAATAAATTCATAACTGCAGGCGAGGTGGTGGTTTCATAGTCAGAATCTTTAATTTTCTACTCAGGAGAATCTACAATCTGTACATTGTTTAATTAGATGTTGTACCTTCTCAGCTCCCAAAATATCTTTTTCATTGAATTTTAAGGCTGTTGAACTTGGTGGAATCCTGTGTTTTATATTTTATATTCTTAGAATCACATGACTCTCTGATATTTAAAATATTGGATTAAATTTTAGCATTTTTTTCTCTCTCTTTGGTAAGTGTTCAAATTGGAACTCCTAAAAGTCATTTTACTGATAATTGACATCAGGAGAAAACACTCATGAACCATGTGGCAAGTCCTTAACAAAGCTGGCTCTGGAAATGCCTTCTGTACCAAGCTGTGGTAAGTTACTGGTATTTTATTCTCTGGAGAAATGGTTTTGAAGCGTTGGTTCCCTCATAGGGTGCCAGATGCATGGCCAATGCCAACTGGAGTAGCCATCTCACTGGACAAAAGGGGGAGTGTGGAAAGGAGGGGTAAGAGAGGAATTTTGAGTGCAGGGGCAGGGGAAAAAATTGCTTCCACTTGCATTTTTCCACTCTGAAGATTCAAAATGTATTCAGCAGAGAATGGGGGAGGAGTGCAGTCAAAGTAAGTCATTTTAAATTTTTCACCATGAAGGTTTCCTTTAAAAGAAAGTTTCTCCATTGATTCATGTTTTGATAGATTTTACTCTACTAAACAAATGGTATTTGTCACCTAATAACTTATTTCTCCACTTTCATTAACCAAAGACCTGTATCTGATGGCTAGAACTTGTGATTAGTATGAGCTAAGTGTAGGGGAGTGGGAGATCCCCTCCACCCCTCTTAGCTCTTCTGTGGGCTCCTCGCCCCGGTCTAGGAACCAAAGTGACACAAGGTAGATTAACAAGTGAAAAGCATGTATGTTTTATTAGTTTTACATGTACAGGGGGAGCTCTACAAGAGTGTGAAGTCCCAAGAAACAGCCAAAGCAAGATACTTTTGTACTTTTTAGACAAAAGCCAATAAATTTATGAAGAAATGACAGGATAAAGGGATCTGGCTAGGGGTAGTAAATTCTTGGGGAGTCACTGGGAGATATGTGGGGGGGTAAGCCTAGCAGAGGGTAAGGGTTAAAGAAGCTTATTTATTCAGTCCTATTGCCCCAATCTCCAAAGTTAAGAACTATTCTCTTGCAAAGGAGTCTTTATGGATTGCAGCCTGCAGGAAAAGGGAAGTCATCTAGCCTTTTTCTGAAACCACAATTTCGCCAGTGTTTTCATTTTGAAATGATCAGTATACCAACTTGGTATATTTGGCGATGGCACATCTCACTCCTTCATAAGAAAAAATCTCCATAGTGACTGGATAATTTTAGCCAAAGCAGAGGAAATTAGGATGCTAGTTAGGAAAATTTAATTATAAATTAATTCTTAGCATAAATGAATTCTCTCAAAGTCACCTAATGTTTAAAAAGAAATATGGATCTCCAGGCCCCAGCTCAAACAATCTGAAAGATAACCTCTTGGTATGGGACATAGGAATCTTTATTTTTAACAAGCACTGTCCTTGCACCTCATTTTGAGAAGCATGCCACTAGAAATTTTGAAATACTGACAATAGCTACCAGACCTCCCTCTGAACTGACTTCACAGATCTGGTGACTTCAGGTTGGGAACCTCTGCAAGGGTGAATAATTGCAAGCTTAATTCAGCTGTTCAGCCTTGGGCACTACTTCAGTTGAAGCTCAAGAAGCTATGACTAAGTTGACCTTTCGTCATATCTCTCTTCCTCATTTATTTAAGTTACCATCTTAACTGACTCCTGAAGTCAAAAGTGCTTTTGTTCTCTGCATGAATGGTTTGATTCACATCGCACCAATATGGCTTCAAAGGGAGAAATGTCTCTTACCTTTGGATAATCTCCCTTCCCCTACAAATGCCACAGTCCAGCCAAAGGATTTTAAAGGTTTTATGTTTTAACTATTTCATACTCTTTAGATCACTTCCCCCTCCTTTGTGTTTTTTAGAAGAAATAAGGAAAAAAAAATCCTCCTACAGTATTTTTAACAAAGGTGAATTTCTGCACATAACATATTAATATTTAAGGCAGTGATTCACAAATTGGGAACTTAAAAGGCACAGATTACTGGAGCCACCTCCAGAGGATCTGATTCAGAAGGTGTGGGATGTAGCCTTGGAAATTGTGTCCTGATTCAATGATTAGCCAGGTCTGTGAATCAACGTTTTAGTGGCTGAACCCCAGTAGATCACTTGCCCAAGGTTGGATGACCAGGAAGTGACGAATTCTGACTAGGAGGACTGTGTTTTCTTGGCTATCTCGTACTGTGGTGATGATGGGAGAGGAAAGGAAAGGAAGGAAGCAAAGGCGGCCTGAGCTTCTTGCCATTTGTGGAACCTCGTGTTCTCTTGTTCACTTTCCCTCCACCCCCACTCCATGTTTCGGCTACTCTGGGTTTCTTACAGTACATGCGTGATCACACATGATTGTTTTTGTCTTCCTGTTTTTATGCAAACCATTCTTTCAGCTTGGAATTTCTTTGTGCCCAACTCTCTTCTCTTCTCCCTGGTGAACTTCAAGACTCCATCACCTCTTTCTTAAAGCCTCCCTAACACCCCAGGCTGAGTAAATCCTTCCCTTCTCTGTATCCAGTTAGATTTTTGTACATGCAAGATTACTGGCTGAGAAACCCATGTATGTTCTATTACCTGTTGTTTATTTATTTAAAATACTTCCTAGTAGATGGTGTAATATGTATATGTGTAATTTGGTAATGAACTCTACATCGTAGGGGCGTTTTGATCAACTATCCTAATCAGGTACAATCTGAAGTGGGGAATTGGCATTTCGAAGATTCTACAGTCTACACTCTAGAAGAGTTATTACAACCTAATCTATTTGGAGATTGCTATCTAAATTGAGGTCAAGGAGTAATAAAATATATTTTCATGGGTGACATGAGTGGTATTTGAGGTAAGTATAACTTCTAAAAGGATGGTGCAAACATCTCTATCCTTCTATGAATGGGGTATGAGAACCTGGCAAGCCCAGCAGCCTAACAACCTCAGCAGTATGTTTGGGGGCCAGAGCCCCCTTTGGTCCTGTGTTCCCCCCACCTAACAGGAGCAATCTAGACTAGATGGTGAGCTGAAATCGGCTGCTGGAACATAGTCACCCTTGCCACCAGAGAACCTTTTATGCAAGATGCCCTCCTGAGTGTCTAAAGGACAGAAAGCTAGGACTTCACTGAGCCTACAGGGGCAGGTTGTATGACAATGTATTTGATTGTTTGAATGCATGCTAATAAGTTCATGCTTGGCAGAATTTGGTCTGAAACTTGGTTTTATTATAACATGCAGACAGTGGTGAGGCTGTGTGAGAGAGCACCAGTACTTTTCACTTGCCCAAAAGTTGAGTGAAGGTTACCAGGACAATCTAACACCTTTGAATGGCCAAATTCGTAGTACAGTCAACTTGTTCATCTTTGCATGATGCCCTTTTTTGTGTTTAATTCATTATAGTTATAAAACAAAAAAAGAAATTGAGCCAATCTAATGATCTTTGACTGTTTTATAGAATTATATAATCTGTGTGAAAAAGTTTTATTTAAGCAGTATGGCAACAATCAGGTTTTGAATAACAAATATTTCCATTTATAGATGCTGCTTATTTGGGGAACCTTCGAGCAAAAATTGCTAATACTATACATAGCTTTCGATCAAGCCACTGCTTCAGGCGAAATGTGTTTTAAATGAAAATATATTAAAAATAATGCTAATATTATGCTTTATGGAGTTTTTATAACCACCTCTCCCCCAAAAATCACTATGCAATTGCCTGAAGAAAGGCAGCTTTAAGAATAGCCGGTGGGGATGCATGATATACACTCATTTGCAAACAGCGGTGTTCATTTTTCAACACTGTCAAGAAAATTCATCTAAAGAAATTATAAGCCTAAAGAGTTCCTATATTGGCAATTTGTCATTAGAAGCATTCCACACAATAAATAGGCTTTACAGGTTGTTAAGCATCTCCAGGAACATTGCTCATTGAAATTTGTTAGAAAGATGATTGAATGTCATTTAAGTGGAACTTTACATGCAATAAATAGTACATTTGCAGACTGCTGAGAAAATTGATGAAAAGTATAATGTTCCGTTTTGGGCTCTAGACAAAAGGCAATCAATTAGTGGAACCAGTTTGAATAACGTTAAAGAAATAGTGCCTAGAAACTCCCCTGCTGAAAGATCGGACCTCAGGCTGAAATAACTGCTTTTGCATTAAAAAGATCTATGGCTTGGCATAAACACAACACAAAAGGGAATTGAGCACAGAATCCATTTCTGGATCCACATTACTCCCCAGAGCTGGATTTCTTGTGAGCCCACTTTCTTTTCATTGCCTCAGCTTTATTATGGGCTGCATTTTAACTTCCTGCTGAGTCCATAGCCAAACTCTGGCCAACAGTTCAGGTGTCCTGCCTAGCAGAGATTTTCAGTGATCTAAAGAGAGATCGTTGACAAGAAGCCTAGAGAGTGTTATTGATTTCTGGAACTAGCCTTACAATGCTAAGTGTGGAGTTGTCAGGTAAGATGAGATGTTTTGTAGGTAATGGGAATGAATGAGCTCTGGTGGTTTCTTTTCAATGGGGGTTGGCAAACTTTTTCTGTAATGTCCAGATAGGAAATACTTTAGTTGCTGTGGGCCATACAGTCTCTGTCACAGCAACTCAACTGTGCTGTAAATAGCCCCAACACAGCCATAGACGATACATCAATGAATTAAGCATGATTGTGTTCTGGTAAAGTTGTATTTACAAAAATGGACAGCTGACCCCTGTTTTACATCAAGGGACCAAGATCACTACTGAACAAGTCTCACACAAGAATGTCTTAGATTATCAATGCATATTTACAAAAAATAGTTAAACTATTATCTCACAGATGATGATTTCTAATTTCATGTTACTTGTATGTTATCTTTGCATCATAAATTTAATGAATTTTTATATAGGGGAAATCAGAAGTCTTAGAAGAGAAGTCACTTAAAAAATAATACCTTAAAACATGATGAACCTGAGAGATGTCAGCTAGGAAAGTGACGTCACTGATTATATACCTAGTAGTTCTCTCTCTTTTTTTTCTTAACAGGGTTTTGCTCTGTCAGTGAGGCTGGAGTGCAGTGGCTCATAGCTCACTGCAACCTGGACCTCCTGGGCTCAAGCCATCCTCCTGCCTCTGCTGGGACTACAGGCACGTGCTACCACACCTGGCTAATTTTTTTTTCTTTTGTAGAGAAGGGGTTTTACTATATTGCTCATGCTGGTCTTGAACTCCTCCCGCCTCAGCCTCCCGAAGTGCTGGGATTACAGGCATGAGCCACTGTACCTGGCCCCTAGTAGTTCTCTTAACTGACTTTAATTAATGAATTTACTCACTGGATTAACTGGAATTCTCCATTCCCGCTGTAAAACCTGATTCTCACACCGCATGTAGTGCCCAGCTAGTAGGCTGCATCCTAGTATAGTGCAATCATCTGGCAAGCTTTTAAAAATCCTGATTCCAAGGCCTCGTTCCAAACTACTTAAATCAGAATTGCTTAGGGTGGGACTCAGGTGACTGGAATGTACAGCCAAGACAGAGAACCAATTTTAGTGTCTTGCAACTCAAAGTGTGGTCTGTGTACCAGAAGCAAAAGCATCACCTGGGAGGTTGTTGAAAATAAAAATTCTGCCTCCTCCCAGACCTACAGAATCAGAATCTGCATGTTAATAGGCTCTCCACGTGATTCATATGCACATTAAAGTCGATGAGCCCAACTCTGGTGGGTGGGTCACTTCTGTCACTAAGAGTCAGTTGTGCTTGGTCTCAAATTTGCTTACCCTGCTGTGATGTAATTGTAATTATGTAAACATTATATAACTATAAATTAAACCTGCACAAAGAGAGTTGTTTCCGTGAAAACAAAATGGAATGTTTTGGAAGACAATAAAGGGGAGTAGTATAAAATTGCCTGTCAAATGTGGTATGAGATAATCTGTAAAAACTGGGGAAAATTTATAAAATTCTAGATTGTGCAGTCACCTTCACAGGTATCTTTAAGTTTTAAAAAACGAAGGGCGTACATTCTGGACCCTGAGTTTTAGGTATGGTTCATACAGGAAGGATTACTTGAAACTAATCAGCAGATTCATAGTCAAAGAAAAGACTCTCTATATGGGTTATCACAAGTAAACAAATATTTTAAGGTAGAATAAAAAGATTAAAAATATGTATGTTTTTATGACGTCCCTTTGTAATTTTTTTTTTTTTAAATTCACTAACTACTGCTCTGGATTACATTGGATATGAAAACTTCCGTTAACATTCAACTGATAAATCAGCTTGCCTTCTTCCTCTCCTTATAGTCTAATTGGTCTTGCTCTGTCCTAATGGTTCCTGGACTTTTGGGAATTTCACTGACAAGGAAAATTTCAGAAGTATTTTGAGGAACTCACATAGAGTTGCCTACTATTTATTAGACCAGTTAAGGGGAAAAAGCAACTCTGTCATGTATTATCCGTGACATTGGATAATATCCATTATCCATGATTTCAGAAAAGAAGGGACCTCAGAAAGTAGGACACAGTCTGAGGATAAAGGAAGAGTCTTCAAATGGAATAAACTTAGCTTTATGGAAACTAAATGATTTTTAAAAAATTTATCTCATTATACTTCAAAATGGCAAAAATGACCACAGCTCTGCTGACCGTCATTTGGGAGTCACTCTTCTATATGGTGCTGGGCAAGGACAGAAGGATGGGATTGCTGAAGTTTACGCTTCACTCTACCCTGGTAACGCCCCACCACAGTTAAGCATGTTCTCCTTGGTACCTTGGGTGCCTCTATTAGCACTTACCTTATTGTATTGTAGTTATTTATCTGTTTGTATCTACCCCTGAATTATAAACTGGGCCATCCTCCTTATGGTATCTCTTACACATAACACAGCACTTGAAACAAAATAGTGAGGCAATAAATACTGGATGAATCAATGAATGCTGTAGGTCTGCTTCATATACGTTTATGTCAGAGGGAAAATGGAACACATTGAAAGGAAGAAACTATTCTGCCTCTCTGAGATTCTGGCTGCATATTTATGCTGCATTGTCAATAAGGTGGTAATTTATGTCAATAATTAAACACCATAGAGGTGGTTGCATTTTTTGTTCACTTCTCCATTATGAATCCATTTACCATAGGATATTTAATTAATATTGATTTTGAGACTGAGGGAATTTCAGGGTAATAAAAACCTATTAACTGTTTTTATCGCATTGTATTTTCATTGAGTAGTAACTTTGTAGCTAGCTCTTGTTTTTTCATTTATATGACAAATGGAAATTTTATTATATTGTTATCAATCAATTCAAGAGATAAAAAATTGAAAGTGTACCATAAGGTTTTCCTCTTGTAGAACTAACAGAGGAAGTAAGGTCTATAAATAAATAGTACTCATTGCCTCTTGAAAATAAGATATTAAAGAAATAGTTAACATTGCCAGTTCTGAGAAAAACAATTCCCTCCTGTATTTGAAATTATATAGTTATCCTTTATCTTTTCATTAAACATCAGTAACTAAATGCCAATAATGCATGTTCATTATAATTAATCACAATGCCCTTATACTGATGTTCTATTTATAGATTTGAATTTTAGAAACCACATAAATGGGATTCCTTTTAGAAATAGGATAACATACTCAGGACTGATACTCCCATAACCCTTATATGCATCTTCCTGTGGTTCAATAAGAATAAAATTTGGGGTGTTTAATAAAATTTTTATCTTGCTGATAATACTATTAATCTGTCAGCTAACATTGTTTTCCTTCATATGTGAAAGTCAATAATCTGATTTGTGCCAAATCAAACGTGAGCACTGAGGTGTTTTCCTGCCAGTGTGCTACCTACCCCTGTTCTCTCACTAGTTTCCCTTTGTGAGCATTGGAATAAGACGGCTGCCAAGTGAGTGGGACAGCTATGGCCATGGGGCAGAACAAGCCAACTTGTCCCTGTGGGGATGGAGCCCATGCTTGGCCTTTTGACCACTGTGCTTTGACCCTTGCAGCTGTTGCTTTAGTTAGACCCATTAGCATGGCTTGCTGCTCTGAGCAAGGATTTTCCCACATGAAGATAGCTGGTCTGTGCATTTGAAAGCTCCACCTTTTCCTTGAAACTTGGAAGTATATTGGACTCAACACTGGTTTTAATTTAGAGTGATCTTTCTTTAGGTTAGAAAAACAATTCTGAAAATGTGAAGCCAGATTTGTTGTTCTCTCTCTTTCAAGACCTTTAATGGGTCATGTCTTCTCACGTAGGAAACCAGTGTCCTTCACACACAGAATATGTGGGATGGATGGGGACATCCTTTCTGCTACAGTCAAAGCATTCAATACGGAAATATGACCTGGTGAATCAAGCTGCCATTGTATGCAGGGTGGGTCTAAGGCAAGAGCAGAGGCAGGAGCAGGCTGGCTGGCAGCATCAGTGAAGAGAGAAATAGCCTCCATAGAAACCAGTCCGTCTGGATCATGCCACAGGGAGGGGCTGATGGGGCTGGGACAGGGATCCTAGCCCAGGAGACATTGATACACAAGGTACATTTGGAGTTGCAGCTGTTTTATAAATAAAGTTCTGCATATTGAAGTATAATAATTAGCTAATAATACATCTTCATTACCCTCGAAGGGAAACAGTATGTTTTTTAGTTTTTATTTTTTTCATTTTTTTGATAACTAGGGGTTTACAGGGTTGAGGACCTACATGTGAGAGGACAGTTACTTCATATACTTAAATTATTTGTTTCTTCAAATACCTATTATGTGCCAGACATTATGCGTAAGGCTCAAGAAGTAAGATAAAAGCAAGAGAAGGTTCCTGGTCTCACAGAACTCACTACTCTATGCTGGTTTGATTGTAGAGGTCTATATTAGATAACACATAAACATATAAATGAATTTTAAAAAATCTGTAATTACAGCTTGTGATTAGTGCTTTGAATGAAGTAAAAATCAATAGAGGGATCAGAGGTCTGTGTTGACACTCACACAAATCTTTCCTGACTCTGAGCATCCCAGGGCAAGATCAGGATTTGGGGTGCCCAGTGCTGGGGTACCTCTAAGACACTGGAAGGTAGGCATCAATTTCCTCATCTCATTGCTGTAGTTCAGGGAGATGTCCAGAAGGCAAAGTGAACTTTCAAGATGTTCTTTTGTCATTTGCTTAAGGAAGCCATTCACTATCACAACGCTTTCCCCAATAACTGTTTCAATTGGCCCAAGGGTAAAGTTTCTGTCAATGTTCTTACTACAGCCGTAACAATACTCAACTGTCAGCTTAATGACTTCATGTAGTGCAAAGTTAAATGGAAAATGTGCCACTTCGATGAACCCAAAGAAGTCTGAAAATGAGATATAGAAAATTACACTGTTACTATGGTAATGACATCTCATTGGCAGTTACAGAAAATCATTTAATAAAGTTATAGAACTCTAGTAAATATTGGACAGCTTTATGGAAATGTAATAAACTGAAGTCATATATCAAAAAGCACTAAAACTCATTTTGCATTTATGGCACACAACAAAATTATAATGCAGATGAAGACAAAGTGACCTATAAATGTTAAACACGTAGTTAAGCATGGAATATGTCACCCAGAGTCTTTGTGGTTTTTCTGTGCAATATGTTCAAGTCAGATGCAACTGTGCAGAGAAACATCTGCCTTTTTCTAAGCCTATGTATATTTTGGCCTCTTTCTAGGGCAAAAAGGGAGAACAAAACCCATACCCATTTGCTTGCAGATAATCAGGTAAGATATCATGAGAAATGAACAAGCCTATGTCCTTGGATATGAATTTAACAAGGTAAATGCTGATAACATTGTTAGCCTGGTCCTTTTACTGCTCAGCCTGATCCAAAATGTAATTGCATTTTGTGTTGTGTGCCACGTACTCTAGTTTGTGAGCAAACCATTGATTTTACTCACAAGACACAGCTATTGTTTCGTATTTTTCCAGACACTACTGTAAGAAGCTGAGCTTGAAGGTGTTTTGAATAACATGTCTTGGAATATAAAAGCTTTTCAGTTTGTAGGGAGCATTTTATCCTACAATGAAACAGATTTCTCCCCACCAGATGGTCCAGATTTCCTGCAGAAAGAAACTGAGAGGGGTAGGGTCTTTCTAGGACACAAAAAGGAGGCATTTCCAGCTAAGAAAATGAAGGTGAATATGCATATGTTTACTATGTAATTCAGGTAACTGCTCTGTGATAACCAAGGGTGATACACTGCTTGTTCATAAGATGGTCAAACCAAGTAAAATAATCAGTTGTCATATTCTCAGAATCCAAAACAACAGAATTGACTGATGGCTTTCAGTGAGTCAGACAATAAGCTAAAGCAAAGCCATCGATCTAGGAACTCCATGTGAGCAAACGTTAGGCACTATTATTTATTTTTCATGATTCAAACTCCCAGGTTTGGTACAAGTATCTCTGACATGTGGCTTTGCATGTTTCCATGCTTCTCGTCTTTGGTTCCTATGCTTGAGAAGTTCTCAATTACTCTGTCTCAGTTTCTCCCATGCTCTCTTTCAACACTGATTTCTTCTCTTCCCAGCCCTCCAGCGACATCACTCAGTGCGTATTCCTAACCTCGTTTTAGGATCTATTGAATCCTATACTTGCTTAAAGGGATCTATTGCACAGAAGAATTGAGAGCAGCATTTCTTGGAGAGCATTTTTAGGCAAAGTTACTGGTTTGGCGGGGGATGAATAAAGACAAAGAACTGTAATAAAATTAAATGTAACATGTTTGGTTGTTTTACCTTCTGTTTGAATATAAAATTTGAGTTGAGAAGTGGTGATAGATGAGGCTTCACAGGTAGATAATGATCATGGTAACACCCACGAAGCACTTTTTACGTGCTAGGCATGAAGAGTTTTATATGGATCATCTCATTTAATCTTCACAGACTTTAAGGTAGGTATTATTATTTTCATATTTTTTAGAAGAGGAAAGAGATAAAAAGAATAAGTAATTTTCTTAAGGTGATGTAACAACTAAATAGTAGTACCAGGAAGAAAACTCATGTCAGCTTAAATCTGAGTCCAAGCTTTAAACCACTACACTATGCTGAGGCAAATCTGTACTATGTAACAATCCCTTTAATGGAAACAGGACCCAAGAATTAGCACCCATCATACAAACAAAATTGAGCTTTACCCCACTAAATCCCTGTTAAGCCATGCAATGCACATTAGGGCTGTCTCTGGGGGAAAGGAGAAGCTGATGCAGGGCCACAAGAAAGATGTCAGAAAGCTGATGGTCAGCCCAGTGCAATACTAAGTTAGGAGAATGAAAATGACCTATGAGTTGGGAAATAAAACTATGGATCAGAGGCTAGAAAAAGGGATAAATTAAGACATGGCCAATGTGAATTTAAAAAGATTGAGTCAGACTGAATCAATCAAAATGAGAATTCTGGCTGATGTGTGCTTTAGTCCACTCCTATTGGGCCAGGATCTGTACCTTAAAGAGCCTCGACAGAGAGAGAGATATTAAGTTACACATGATACATTCTCATTATAAAAAAATTTAGAACATTCAAAGAAATTTTTTAAAAAGAAAATTTACCGTAGCTTCTACCTTCTAAAGAAAACCACAGTTAATATTTTTGATGTATTTCCTTCTATAGTTTTTCTCCTCTAGGTAAAATATTTGCATACTTTTACATAGATGTACCCAACTATATATGTAGTTTAGAGATATATTCTACATTAATATTCTACATTAATATAATTTGTATAAGCATTATTTTATTATCTATGTGATATTCTATCGCTTATGTGTACAGTTATTTACTTTTCCCTTTGATTAGATGTTAGAGGATTAGCATTTAATAATTTTAGCTGTTATTTAGCTGTTATTCTCTGATATTTATTGCTTTTCCTCTCAAATTTAGACTATTTCCTCATGGATGCCCCAGGTGGAATTTGCAGGTTAAAGGTTAAAGACCAGTTTTGGCCTTTGACACATATTGCCAAATTGTTTTCACTTCCCTCATCAGTGTTTGAGGGTACCCTTTCATTGCATTATCATCAGTATTGAGTATTTTCTTGAAAATAAAAGACAAAACAAATAAAAATTAGGCAGAAAATGAAAAAGTGTTGTTTCAAAAATTGCATATCTTTGTTTCATAGTAAGCTGGATACTTCCCCAAAAGATGGTTAGTTAGTTGCACTTCCTCTTTTTATGGGTTTTCTCTGCACATTCCTTGCACATTTATCTTTTCAGATCTTTTCCCTTATTGTGAAATATACATTTCACAGACAGAAGAGCATATAAAACATATTTACCAGTTTGAAGAATAATTATATAGTGAACTTCCGTGCAACCACGCCTGAAGTTAAGGAACAGTATGTAAAATATTGTTTCTCCTCTTTCCTTCCTGCCCCTGACCCAAGGCCCATTTGCCCCTCCTAGATAATCACCTTCTCCATGGTTCCTCTTTCTGTCTCCCCCCACGACATGATCCTGATTTTTAGTAATCATTCCCTTTTCTTAATATTTCTATTACCTGTGTAGACATTCATAAACAGTTTAGTTGTGCCTGTTTTTAACCTTTATGTAAATGGAATCATCCTCTGGACTCTTATGACTGTATCGTTTTACTCAACATTTGTTTGTAGGATTCATCCGTGTTAATGTGTAGAACTGTAATAGATCATAATATTGTTATATCCATTTATTGAAGCAATTTCAAATGAAATATTTTTCTATCATATTTAAGGCAAATATGTTTTCCCAGTTTTTAAAAATTCATTGTAATTTTGGTTATATTTTAACATGCATCCATTTTAAACAAGTTTACATAGTAAAATCTATTGATTTTGCCTTTATGATTTCTTTTATTCCTTTGAAACCTGGAAGAAACTTCCCCTCCAGGGTATTGATAAATATTTGCTCTTATTTTAGCTCTTTCATGCTTTGATTTCTTTTTTTGAAAAAAACTTTAGCACTTTAATCCACCTGTATTTATTTTGGTTTACGGTTTGATTTGACATCTAGATTGATTTTCCCTCCAAATAGGTTAACTACTTATTGAGTAATCCTTTCCCACACTGATTTGGGCTGATTTCTTTGTGCAGCAGGGATGGGGCAGAGCTAGATTTATGGACGAAAGGCAAGAAGGCAAGTCAGTCCAAGCATAGTGTTGGACGGGGGTTGGGGGTGGGGCGGATGACTTGGTGTAAAGTTGCTCACTAGCCATGGCTTGTCTTCCCCCAGACTTTGTTTGTGAGAAATGCACTTCTACCATTGCTATTTTGTCATTTCTGTCACTTCCATCCGAACCTAATTTTAACAAATTGTGATTCATCCTATTTGCTCTTAATCATTAGACAAGAAATGCAGCATTTCTTCCCCTCTGTATAAAAAAAATCCTCTCAAATAATAGGCAAGAATTATTAGATTTCTCCATGTTCAGTGTTAAACTCTGCAAAGCCCTTATTTAGCATTTTCACTCAGATTGCCTTTTCCTGATTTGCAGTGTTTTGTTTCGGCTTCCTGAAATGTGTCAGTATCCCTCCCTTAGGTTTTCTCCAGGATGGGATTAATTCTGTGTAGAATGGAGGATTGCTCAGCATTGCCCTCAGTGTAGGTTAATTCTTCAGACGGTGTTGGTATCTTTCAGGTATTTCTCAAACGAGCATTAATAGTTAAGAAAATCAGGTCGTACTTTCCCACGGCTCATTTATTCCTTTCTGACCTGTGTGCATTCAAAGTCAATAAATTATATCCTGGCTTGAAGAATCACCCAGCACTTGGTTCCTGTTGTGTACACAAGAGCCAGAACATAATAATATTATTAGGGGAGGGCCAGAGAGAAGGCTGCAATGCTTATTAGATCTGAGTGTCTAACTCAGTAAAGTGATTTTTTAAAAAGTTTTGTAAATAAAAGTCTTATAGTCCTGAAAAACAGATAACTATGTTTTCATTTTAGTAGGACTTACAATTCAGAAATGGATTCAGGAAATAAATAATAAATAGCAAATGAATAGTAGCTCAGAGAGGTAACCATTCACCTACTCATTGCTTCTCAGAGAATGTAAGATCAATCACAGGTCCTATTAACATAATTGTTTAGTTGAATGATTGGAAATTTTGGGCTTTGCTTGCCTATATCCTACTGCTTTTCTGGACTGGATTATTTGTTTGGTTTACATACCCCTGAATAGGATGGGATTTTTTTTTTAAAGCATCAGTATAAATACTGATCCACATCAATATATACATGAAAAGGTATTAAAGAGTCAGTCAGAGTGGTGTAGTGGTAAGAACACAGACTTTGGGATAAAAACCACCTGGTTCAAAGCCCACTTCCACAGCTTGCAAGCTTGGGCAATCTATTTGATATCTTTGAGTCTTAATTTTTTTATGTATAAATGCAAAAAAGTGATATCTTCTCTCCAGGTTTGTTCTGATAATTTGTCTTCAGGGTTTCCAAGTTACTAGAGTATGCGTAGCCCACAAAACAACTGGCCATAGAGCATCTCCTGATCATATTGTGCCTGTAGCATAGTAAACACTCACCAACTACTTGGTGATTAAAGGAGTGGAAAATATGTGGACACAGCTCTATACTTTCTGCTTATTTCCCTTAGACTTCAGTTCTCACAAAATAGATGCAGTGGGCTCCCACTGAATAGCTGTGTTGGTTAGGATGTAGTGGGGCATAGATGGAGGGGTTAGGTGTGAGGCACAATATAGTGTGTGTGTGTGTGTGAGAGAGAGAGAGGGGCAGAGAAAGAGAGAGAATGGAAAAGTCCCAAGCCCATCAAAGACTTCTGGTTTGCTTTGGTATTTTACTCACATAAAGAAATGTAAGCAGAGGGCTCTGTTTGGGTTGTAACTTTTAAAAACCATCAGCTTATTTCAGGTATCAGGTGGTTTATAGTTTTGACATTGGCTCTCCCCCACTGAGGGACATAAACCCTCTCAGGTGCAGCATTATAACATATATAGTTTTACTCAAGATTCTGAGCCAGAGGAAACAAACTAGAGGAATTAAATGGGGCCAACAGATTGTGTGTAAGGATGGCCACCTTCTTGGAAATAAAAGGCAGGGAGCTTCTCTTCCAAGTCAATGATCTGCTGTTCCTTCCACATTTACCCTTGGGTAGAATTTGCATGAGTTGCTTCAGAAGGCCACTTCACATAAACCTTGTGTGAAGATGACTTCTTTGATTACACATCTGCTAAATTCAGCATCTGCAAACCATAAGGTATTCACAGTGTTTAAAGAACACTAATTTCATTGAGGTGCAAATTGATTGGAATCCATAGCATTGCTCTAGCTCCATACCAAGCAGTTTTTATTAGGAGGCTTTAATTATATGTCTAACCTTTTTTTCTCTCCTCTGTCTTTTTTCCTGTGCTTTCCTTAACTAGATGAAACAAGATAAAGTGAAAGAAAGAACCTTTTATTTCTATGCACACACTAGAATAATAATTTATTGATTTATTTAGCTACCTAAATTAACCTGCAACTTTGTCCCCAAAGCAAAAGGCACTTGGCAAAAAAGTTTTTGAATTAAAACTTTTTTTCTCCTTTTTAACTTTACCTTGACAATCAAACCCACTGAAAGCATTGCTTTTTGTTTTTTTTTTTTTTTTGGATACTTGAGTCCTTTGCATTCTCAGTGTACCAAATTGGACTATCTCATCTCTGATTTTACAGAATTTCTATTTTCACTGCATCTATAACTTGGCTTAGATCTCAAAGTTCTAAAGTGTGAGATTATCATCCTACCTGAGCTATGGATGCTGGTGTGGCTAAGAAAGAAACTAATATTTTCTTTATCTCTCATGGCTTTCCTTGAATCATTTGATCATGATTCATTTGTCCTTTTATTCACTGAAAAAACACTGTATAAATCTATATGCTCTGCTGTGGGTTTTCACTGTTAAAAGAGATTGTTTTCTTAATTTTATTTATTTCTCAGATTGAAAATATTAAAATGTTAAAAACGAAATAGATGAAATGGTAAATTTTAATGAATCTCATGGAGCTGGGACCCTAAATTATGTTCTGATTCAAACATGACTGAATTATTAAATTATGACTTAATATCAATGAATGACAGTCAATCATTCATTCAAAATGATTGAATTATGATTAAAACATTAAGCAACTTGCTAATAGTCAGGACCCACCAGATGTGGCTCCAGGTTGAGAATTCTTTTCAGAACACGAATGAATCTATGCTCAGAATTTGTTTGCTGTCATCCTTTGCATGACCCAAGTGTGGATCCCATGCAGAGCTGTAATATAAACCAAACAAACAGTTTCTCTAAGACATTGGGGCACAGGTAGCCCTACTTTGGAGATCGTTTCTAATGGAGAAATGCAAATGAGAAAGACCTGTTCTCCCCACTCCCCTGGAGACAATGGCTGTGGCACATGAGGGTTTCAGTGTGCTAGCAGCAGGACCAGCATGTGACTGCAGGTGACAGAGCCACAGAGGGGACCCCATGCAGAGGGGACCTTCTGGACAACCCCTCTTGCTGGGGGCAGGGGAGAGGTGAGGGAGATTTTCTGAGGTAAGAGTGCTGGCAAGAGCCAGTGAAAATTGTCATTAATGTCACCTGAGACTGGGGTAATTCTGGGAAATTTTGGTTATATAAAACTAAAAGTTAGAAGAAGAGGAAAAAAGAAAATTAATAAAACACTAGATAATGGAACTATCTCCTGTCTAGACTTTTCTTTTTGCCCCAAATATTTTCAACTGCCATGGCACATGGCCATTTGGCTATTTCAAAGGCATTTCAAAGTCACCATGTCACATACCAAATTTATCATTTCTCCCCTCCCTGACATCCCCAAGTTGTTTTTGTTTTGTTCTTTGTTTCTATAAATGTCATGTTTATTCCTTAAGACATCCAGAGTTGAAAACGAGTACATTTTGTTTCTTCCCTTTCATTGCTAACATCCAATAAGTTGATGAAGCTCATGTATATTACTTCTGTAATCTTATTTATATATATCTTTTTCACTGTGCTACCATGACACTACTTGAGATTAAGCCTTCAGTTATATTTGCTTGACTTTTGTAGGTAAATTTCCAAATTTGTCTCTGCCCTCTGTCTCCAGGCTCTCCTATCCATTTTGTATACCAATGTTAATCTTCCTTCCTAAAACACAGCCCTTGTCATGTCACTTCCCTGCTTGACAATCCTCAGGGGGTGTCACTCAATGAACTGACCGCAAACTCCTTAGTCACATCTGAAACCATGAAAATGGATTTCCATCTGCATTTCCAAGGGTCTCTCCAATCACTTCCACTTCGGACAATCTCTACTTCAGTTATACCCTGAAAACTCCCTAAACTCTTCTCTTTTAGAGCAACTTATTATTTCATCCACCCTTTTAAGATCCACCTCAAAGATTTCCTCCATGAAATCTTTCCCAATCCCATCACTTCAACCAGGTATAAACCTTTCAAAGCCATAGTATATGAGTTTATATCAATATTATAGAACATGTGACCCTGCTAGTATTATTACTACTCTTGTTATTATTACTCTTGTTATACTTGCCTTTGCTATGTTGTGCGCTTGCGAAGTTCCTGGCATTTTGCTAGACACTTTGCTTACATTATTGCATTTAAATTTTAGGACTTCACATCAACTCTACAAATTACATCAAATCTTCATTTTATAATTAAGGAAACCAAGTTTGAAAAACTTGCTTAAGGACAAGTGTTAGATTCAAATCCAGATCCATTTTCCACCAAAGCACATGTTTTTGATATTAGACTATATTGCCTTTTTGTGGTCAAAGACTCTCTTACATGTCTGCCTCCTGTAATTACTAACACAGTGAAAGTGATTTGTATGTAGCAGACCTGGGGTAGATAGGCTGGGAGCTGCTTGCAGATATCTTGTAGTATGTGGAGCCTGAAATTGAAGTTGAGATGAATAAGCACTGAAACAAGAAATGGAGAGATCAGGTCTTTGGGACATTACTTGAGCATCTGCATCAACCTAGTCCTTCCTTTGAACATCAACCTAGTCTCTTTTCTTTGAACTGTTCAGGGGGCAAGAGCCAGTCCAGTCCAGTATAAATTGGCTTTTTCTGTTTAGTAATTGAAAGTTTCTAAGATGATAGATCAGGGGAATGTTGTAGGCTTTGATTTCACCAAGATATTTAACAAATTTGTTAAAATAGGTTCATGGACAAGAGGGTAAATTGTGGGTTGTTTAATATATACTCAAATTGTCATTATGGAGATATATCAGTCTGGAGAAGTTCTCTACTGGTATTTCACAAATTTTATCAATGCCTTAGAACAAATGTAAATGAGCACATATGAACTATCATAGATCTCTAAGATAATGCTTGTACATTGCATACCCAAATTCTAGGTAGGCAGGAAGCACGACATCTAGCATGATCATGAATAATGCAAAGGAAAAAAACTAGGATGTCCAGGTCAGTGTTGGAAATCAGGGAATAGATGACAGAGTCTATCTGAGATCAGAGAAGCAAAGTTAAAGGCAGGAAGCCAAGGCCAATAGATACTCAGAGGCAGCATTTACATTAAAACCTCTCAGATGTAGGTTCAAATTTTACCTTTGTCAATGAATAACTGTGGGACTTAACGAAAATTACTTAATTTCTGAGCCTCTGTTTCTCCACTGTAAAAATGGAGATGATGATTCCTATCAACTGGGTTGTTGAGGAATAAGTAGGGTGGCCTATGTAGAAGCATTAGGGACATAGTAGATGCTCAATACATATGATTTGCACATATTTTTACTAGTAGTTGGCTAATAATTTACTAGAGCAAGAAGAGAAGGCCAAGGACCTGGGAGGCAGGGAAGCAGGGACAGTCGTGAGGAAGCATGCATAATTTTGCAGAAAATGGTCTTTCTCATCCAGGAACAATTTTTACTCACATAACATCTTAAGTGCTCCACTTAGCACCTTATAAGAAGGAAAGAACCAAATCAAATATGTAATTAAACTTAACAGAGATGAATGTTAAGTTACACAATAAAAATCAGTTGGATAATTAGAGTAATTATAGATAACTACAGTAAATTTGTTGGTTTAGAACAATAGTACCTTGACTAGAGTCTATGGAGTATTACAGTTTCTAAAATGCTTGGGGTCCTTGGGATGTTTTGATAGAAGCAGAGGATGCATAGAGTAAGAATTTTCAAGTAGCATACTATTTGACCAGAGTAATTTAGCTGGAAATAATTTGATCAACAGCACCTTGGTTGACATATTGATGTGGTTGAAATTGGTATTCCCTAGTTACAATTTTTTAGAACATTGGGAATTTTGGTGTCTAATTATCAGCCATTTAATCTTATTCTGCCTAAGTTTTTAGAGCGAAAAGTTGGGACAACATCAGTATTAGTATTTGAATTCTCCAGGGTTTTTAAGTACTTGTCTTTTTCCCATTATAAAAAATATAAACCCATTATAGAAAAGTTAAAAAATATGGATAAGCATAACAAAAGCAACAAAAAACCCATAATTTTACCCACCCATAGGTAACCACTGTTATTATCTTGGCTTATATCCATTCCAGGATCTTTTCTCTGGAATCTCCACACTACATCTGTCTGACAAAGGAAGGGGGCTATGCTACAAGGCAATGAGTTCTCCATACTAGAACTTTTAAAGCAGAAGTATGAAAATCTGCCAGAAATGTGTCAGAGATATTGTATAGGAGAAAGGTTAAATTTTATAATGTCTAATTTTTTTAAACTAAGAAAAAAATTATATTCTAAGAAAGAAATACAATAAATATCATTGGAATGCTCACTTGTGTATTGTTTAATTATATTGTATTTGTAGGATGCAGCTGAAAAAGAACTAAAATTCCAGCTCTTATTTGTAATCCATTGTGTTGTTTTTCAAAGTATTGGCTCCAACGCCTATATTTGATTTCTGTGCTTGAGTAAACCCACCCACATGCCAGACTGAACCCCAGCGCGTTTGACATTTTCCCTTTTGAACAACATCCAGCATAATGTAGCTTACTGGAAAAAATCTACACAGTATGACTCAGCCAGTCATGCAAGCATTTCTTTCTGTGGAATTCTTTATTTTTTTCTCAAAATGAAAAAAGATCACATTATTTGAGGATAAACAAATCTGAAAGTGTTTCCAGTAATATCTTTTTTTTGTATAGGCTGCTGAAGATTAACCCAAAATTCTTGGCTAAGATCTTGTTTCCTACCTAAATGTTCCAGTAAATACGGTCTTATTGAAATAGAATTCAACTTTTCAAATTCTCTAACTGAAAATAGAAAATGAAGTCCTACTTCCTAGGAGGAAGGGTAATACTTTCTTTTTCTTTAAGATGTCTGTAACTTAGTTAACACAGTGCCAGTCTCATCATATACATTTTATGCTCTCTAAATGAAACTGTGTAGGGTAAAAGTACAGCTTATGAAAAATAATGTGAGCCCTGGTCTGGATTCTTTTTCCTTTACCTTACTTCATTTTCTGATAAATTTCAGGAAATATTCCCAAGTAAGCACATGCATTGTCAATACTAATAATTCCAAATTTATTTTTACTTTTAAGGAGTTGTCTTTTGGTTATGTTCTTAGAATTGTCAGTAGACTGTTATTATTAGCTGAATTTGTGCATTTGAGAAGTTCTTTAGGTAGAAGAATTTCTAGGCAACGAGGCAAGCGCTTTTAGAAGCTATTGACTTTTGTTGTAAAGTTGGCAGTATAAAAGGAAAAAAAGACAGGACTATAAAGCTTGAGAGAATGGAAATGGAAAAAGAAGCAAGTTACAGAATGTTTGATCAGTAAATAATAACAACAGTAGCTAAAGGTATTGAGGGTCCACTATTGCATGTGCTGGGTACTAGGGTAGGTGGTTTATATATACGCTGCCTTTTATAGCCACCCTACAAGATAGCATTATCATCTCCAATTTACAAATGAATAAACTAAGGCTGAGAAGAGTAAAGGGTCCCATTGATGTTGGCAGAGCTGGGATTCGTAGTTTGTCCCACAATAAAGCTCACTTTCTTCACACTATACCATGTTGTCTCAGATGTGTCATAAATTAAACTAGGAAAAAACAAAGAATAAAAGAGGTAGAAACTATCAAATAGAAATAAAATGAATTTTTTTATTTGAATAAATTTATTTGAATTTATTTAAGAAATTCATGATAGCGAAAAAGGAAATGGGTTGAACAGGCCAAGTGGAAGTAGATCAGCCTGAGAAAGCATTTCCTGCTTTTGTAAATGTCAAGGGATAAGGCCAAACACTTTGGTGTCCTCTTTGAATCCTCTCTCTCTAACTACTGTATCTGATCAGCTGTTTTCCTCCTTAAAAATCTTTACAATACACTCTTCTTTGGCAGGGCCTTCAACACTGCCTATGTATATGGTGGCTTTGTGAGAATAACAAAATGGTACCTTGTCTGGCTAATGAATGAAAAAGGGTTCCCTTCCTCTTCCTGCTGGGCCACAGAACTTGGCCGGGGATAACTGTTTGATTTTTCAGCAACCACTCGCCCCTTGGGAAGGTGCTGTGTGCAGGGCATAACCTGCGTGGCTGTATATGGGTGGCCTTGGCCTTGTTCTTTTCTGTCACCGTTATCTACACGATGGTTCAAGTCATCATTATTTGTTTCTCCCCTGTAGCATTCTATTCTTCTCCTGACCTCCAGTCTCCCCTCTTCCTGAATGCTTTCTCCACACAGCTGCCGGAATTTACTCTGATCATGTTGTTCCACCAACAACCCTACAATATGTCTGCTTTGTCCTCAGCATGGAGTCCGAAGCCCCTGGGTGTAGCAAACACGTCATTCTTTCCCTGACCCTGCCAGCTTTTCCCTCCTCTGTCTTTCACCACCACCTTCTTAGCTTCTACTCTCCTGCAGTTCAAATGGGCCATGTTCTGTCCTCTTTGATATTGCTCTGCCTTGAATCCCCTTTGTACTCTTAACCTCCAGCCATGCAGGGTCTGGCTGATTTCTTCATATCTTTCAGAACTCAGCTCAGACATCTCCTTTGGGAATCCTTCCTGACCCCATCCATGAGCCTGAGCTATGTGTCCCTCTGTGCTCACACGGTACCTTTACTCACTCTGAACGATGGCACTGACAGCCCTGGTTTGTAATGGTCTGCCTCTGTATCTGCCTTTCCCTTAAGCAGCTTATTTCTCCAGGACAGGAGCAACACCTTATTTACTGTTTTAGCCTGGGCACCTGCCATAGTACTGGGCACATTGAACAATCTCAACTGTCAGCTGGTAAAACAATTTTTTACTGGGTGGATGCAAAATCAGTTAACTGTTCTAGAAAATGTGAAGCTAAGGGTGGGGAAAGAAGGCTGGTAAGGCAAGTACTGTCTGGATTTAACATGTTCAGTGCCTCTGTTACAACTTCTGGAAGGTTTTTGATCGATCCCTGGACTTTGTTTTTCTGTTTCATTCTGGCATGGAATTGGAATTTGGGCTATTTTTCACACCTGCTTCAGTGGTGCAAAGTGACTCTACAGGAATGTATCTGTTAGGCAAAGAGCAAGCCACAGGAAACAGCTCTGACAGGGTTATTCCCAAAGGATCTGTATTTGGAAAACTGTATTTGAAATCTGAACTGATCTCTTTAATGTCTCATATAGCCATAAAATCAGAGAATGTGGAAAGGGGAAGGTCTGGAGGTAGGTGGCAGTTGATATTTAAAACACCAAGTTTTGGAATTTTCAGATGTCCTTTTAGTGGAAGAATTATTGCCCAAGGTTGAGAGTATTAGGTCCCCGGGTAATCCAACTGGCTCTCCAGAGCCAGGAGATGCCTTTTTTTTTTTTTTGGTATAGGAATAAGGACCTAAGTGGAAACAGTGTCCATGAAAGTATTGACTCTAAAATCCTCCACAATTTTCTCCTTATCTCTGAATACGGAGGATGCTCTTGCTCTTCTCATCATATTTAAAACCTACCCTTCTTTCCTTCCAAGGAGAAAAATCAGCAGCCATGAAAATTAATGAATGTAATTGACTCTTTGCCTCACTGTATGGGATCATAGAAGGACATTGGCACCTGCTGTGGGTACACAGACAAGAAAACATTTTTGTTCAGGTCCTTATTTTTTTCTTTATATTTCATAACTTACATTTCTTTTTTTAAAATTTATATATAATAGTTGTACGTATTTTGAGGGTACATGTGGTGTTTTGATACCTACATACAATGTATAATGATCAAGTCCTGGTAATTGGGATATCCATCTCTCCTTCTCTCTCTCTCTCTCATTCTATCTTTTTTTAAAAATCATGTTTTTTCTCTCTAGACCAAAAGTCAACTGAACAAACTTTTTCTATAAAGGTAATATTCTATATTCTATATAATATTCTATAAAGTAAATATTTTAGAATTCACTGGCCATATAGTCTCTGTCATAACTACTCAACTCTGCCATTGTATGTATAAAAGCAGCCACAGACAATATATGAATGAATGAACATGGCTGTGTTCCAATAAAGCTAGACACTGAAGTTTAAATTATATAATTTTTGTGTGTCATAGAATATTATTCTTCTTTTGATTTTTTCCCCAAGCATTCTTCTTATTTCATGACCATCCAAAAACAGGTAGTAAACCAGATTAGGCCTGTGGACTGTAATTTGTTGGTCCTTACACTAGATGTCAACTAGGGAGGGACAGGATTGGATTTATGCTTTCAATCAGTGTATCTCCAACTGAAATGTGCATATGAATCCTCTGGGGTTTTAGTAAGATGCAGATTCTGTTGTGAGAGGCTGCATTTCCCATCAGCTGCCAGGTGCTACTGTTACTGTGGGTGTGTGGCCCCTTGGGTAGCAAAATTTCAAAGCTCGCACAGTTGGATACATCTATGGAGGAGAGCCAGGATTGGAGAAAGACCAGGTGGGAGCAGGTAAAGGTGGTAAAGGTGAGTTGGGAGGCCTTGTAATGGCCCAGGAGTGGACTGATGAGGCCCATACTAGGGCAGGGTCAGTGAGGCTAGAGAGGGACAGGTGAATATGGAAGACTCTTTGGAGGTGGACTCAGCAGGTTTTGGTTGCTGGGACAATGTGAGAACTGAGAGGGAGGAGAAATTGAGATTGTAAGGTTTTGTTGGTTAGTGGTGCCTTTAGCCAAGACCCAGTGACCCATACAGAAGTGAGTACAGAGGAGGTGCTTAAAAGTATTTGTTGATTAAATGAACAGTCAGGGGAAGAGTAGATCATCGAGAAATGACCTCAGTCTGGGGTAGTTTGAGTCTACAGAAACCAAGAGGAAGCAGCAAGGGCAGGTAATGTTGTTAGGGCAGCATGCTGTGTGATGCAGCTGGTTTGGGAACGGGTTGTTTTCCATGAACTGGAAGGTAGACCTAGAACAATGCAGGCTGAGAGTCTCTTATCTAAAATGCTTGGGACCAGAGTGTTTTGGATTTCAGAGTTTTCCTTTTTCTTTTTTGGCTTTTGGAATATTTATTTATATACATATATAATGAGATACATACCTTGGGGATGGGACCCAAATTTAACAGAAAATTCATTTATACCTTATGCACATAGCCTGAGGTAATTTTATACAGTATTTTGAATGATTTTGTGCATGAAACAAAATTTTGACTGCATTTTGTCTATAACCTATCACGTGAAGTCAAGTGTGGAATTTTCCACTTGTGCTGTCATGTTGACACTTAAGTTTTGGATTTTGGAGCATTTTGGGTTTCAGATTTTTGGATTAGGAGTGCTCAACCTGTACTAACTAGAAAAAGCATAAGCTATACTGAAAATCTTCTTAATGACCGAAAGTAAACTAGGGCATTTGCCACCTTGCAAATGTTCTTATATGAATGTTTGACTTTATTCTTATTTTACAATAGGAATTTTATTCCGAAAAGCTATCAAGGAATCAGAATTTTCTTGCGAACATTTTAAAGCTCTTGCCTAGAAATCAACTTAAGTTGAAAGCTATACCATAAGGTTTCCTCCACCTCCACGTTTAACTTCATTTGTTCTGCTGAAGACACTAAAGACCTTTCAAATATTGAAGTAATTTGTTCTTTATATAATATTATGTAATGCTTTCTTAGATGAAACAGGGTTTCTTTTCTGTTTTGTTTTGTTTTTTAAAACCCACTTTTGCAAACTCTGATGAAAAAAGGAATTACCTGAATATGCTGGTGGTCTGTGTGGTCTGTCATTGGCCATAAAAAAACCTTGAACATACCAGCGATATGTAATCAACAACCTCCTAAGTCTTTGTCTCTAGTCTCTCCCTCTTTCAATCCATTTTACACACAGTTGCCCAGTAAATATTTCTGAAGCGTATCCATGGTCCCATTACCACCTTGTTCAATAAACTTAAATGGCTCCCTATGGTCTGCAAATGAAGTCCAGACTCCGCTCCACAGTCTGCTTTTCAGTGTGCACCAACATCTGATTTCCATATGCATTTCCAAAAGATTTTCTATTACTCACTTTCACCCACCCCACCCGATGATCAAATCGAGCTCACTACTTCCTCCCAGGTCCTGCCCTTTCCTGTCTCTGGGTCATTACACAAACTGTTCGACCCACCTCCACTCCTACCACACAACTCTGAACCCCACAGTCCTGTGAAGTCCAGAACAAACTTCCCTTTCTCCATGAAGCTTGTCTAATTTCTAAGTTAGAAATAATATTTTTCCTTTTTAAAAAATTTCCAGGCTGGGTGCGGTGGCTTATGCCTGTAATCTTAGCACTCTGGGAGGCTGAGGCAGGAAGATTGCTTGAGACCAGTTGTTCAAGACCTGGCTGAGGAAGAATGAGACCTTGTCTCTAAAAATAAATAGAAAAATAAGCCAGGCATGGTGGTGCACACCTGGAGTCCCAGCTACTCAGAAGGCTTGAGCCCAGGAGTTCGAGATTGCAGTGAGCTATGATGACACCATGGCACTCTAGCTCAGATGATAGAGTGCGACACTGTTGCAAAGAGCTTTGGAATTATTTTTCTTTAATCTATACAGCAAGGTATAGCAGAAAGGGTATGGACCTCTAGAATGTAAGCTCAAGGCAGGACTTGGTCCATTTTATTCATTGCTGTGTCTCCACTGCCTAGACAAGTGACTAATGTGTAGCAGGTGCTGAATCAATATTTACTGAATAAATGAATGAAGTTACGTATTTACTTAAATTCAGTTCTATCGTCACATGGAAAATGCCTAAGACATGAATTGAAACAAGATAGGCACTTAATAGGTTAGGTTGGGGTTTTTCCCCTTTCTTCCCTCTTTTATGGCAGTTGTAAATCTCAAATATATCGATTTCTACATTGTCTGCAACCTGGTGGCAGAGGGAAGAGAAGTGAATCTATTGAGCACCTACTGCCTGTCAGGTACTGTGGTGGGTGCCTTATATATGCATCTTATTTTAATTCTCCATAAGAATTCTATAAGGCAAGTATTATTTTTTTCCATTTTACTAATAGAGAAGCTAAAGCTCACAGAAACAGATTTAGGCCACAGATTTAATAAGTGGCAGAGCTGAGATTTTAAAGCCAAATCTGTCTAATAACCAAACTCATGTCTTTAACAACCGCCTATAACAGTGTGGGTTATTAACTAGTAAATTACAAAAGCAGTATATAAAACTATGTTTACCTGGCTTGAAAAATCCACCTTTTTGCCACTGTATCGTGATGCCTGTCAATGGTGCCATTACATAGCAAGTGCTTAATGAATCAATTTTGAAATAAGTAAATAAATTTTAAAATAAAATGATAAAAACCCAATGAATTACAGAACTAATGGATTGAGAATAAAGCATTCTTTCCTACTAGAGAATCATGAAGTCAGAATGATGCCTGTTGGCACAGAAGCACCAATTGCTTTTGCTCAAAGAATAAGATTAGATACAAAATGGAAATAAATTCAAATTGACAAATATTCTCTTGCTGCCATCGTGGGAGTTCAGAAGTTCTGTAGCCATCTTTGAAGTCTGTATTCTTAATGCTAGCCCTACTGTTACCAGCCTCCGAGTGGAGGTTTTTCCAGGTTCTTGGTGATCCTTGGGGGGAAAAAGAATTTCAGGATGCACACAATAAGCCAAGCAAGTGATAGTACACTCTCATGGGGGAAAGTGGGGAGCCTTAAAATTCCTAGGGTTGGGTTCTCTCCCATTTTCATGCTTTATATGGTTATCTTGCTACTGTCTTGGTGATTTCAAGGATAGAGAAATTTTAAAATCACAATGTAAATGATATTATAATTAGCTGAAGTTCATGTGAGGTGGCAGAGATAGCTGACAAGCCAGTTGAGGCAGTGCTTGCCTGTGTTTATCAGCCCCTCTGCTTGAGGGTAGTTTGACACCTGCACTCAAACTTCAAGTCCCTGCACCTGGTGTCAGCCCTGTCTCCTAGTCTCCTCCTCTAACAATACAGATTTAGAGTCTCCTAGTCTATGCCTCCAGTCCTGGAGAGGCAGTAGCTCATGACCTTGTTGTCGTGAGTTGTCATCCACAGCAGATCCCAGTCCGTGGTAATACCAACTACAGTGGAAAGGTTGAAGTCAAATGTCCCCTCTGGCTCACCTCTTTGGGCTAGTCAAATCACAAAATTAACCAAGTTAGGTGTAGAGAACTTTTAGATGAGAATCTGAGAGATTTGAGTTGTTCACAAGTTGTCGGCATGTTATCTCACCATAAAAGGGAAATAACAAAGTGGTTCTGCCATCAAAAATGTCTTCTCAAATTTTGAAGGCTGTGTCCCATTCACTTTATGTGTGACTGTGGGAAGTTGCTTCACCTCTCTAACCCTCTACTGTCACACAGGGATAACAGTGAGTGCCTCATCCGTTGATTTTAAGGATTGAGTAAAAGATTGCATATATAGCATTTTGCATCATGTTCAATGAGGGTTTTAATTAGTAATACCATGTTACATTGACCACACTACTTTCAGCATATCTGGGAATGTCTCCCAAGGAGATACTGACCAGAAGCTGGACTAACTGACTGATAATTAATCTTGGTGTCAAAAAGACCCTCCTGGGTATCTTCTAAAAATGTTTTCAGAGGCGTTAGACTCTTTGTTTAGCTCTCAACATTCTGTACATTTTGGCTTTTTTTGAAGTATTGATTTTTAAGAATGAAAATATCTTACAATTAATCACTATCCTCAGAAAATTATTAGATTTTGCTGGTCAATAGTAAAAATAATTATAATACTAACAGTAATATGAAACATTTGCAAGACATTTCACCAGATGCAAACTGCTTTTCCACATGTCTACATTTGCAACATGTTGTGAAATAAAAATAGGTTTACAAAATAACATATATCTTTGATTCTTGTGTGTCTTCACAAATATTTGCAAATACATGCACAGGCAGAAGACAAGTTTCCCAAAGTTCACACTATGGTGAGGTTATGGGTAATTTTTAATTTTTTGGAGTTTCTCTTTATTTAAAAACTAATATTTATGTATCCTTTTTATAATCATTACACTTGATCTTTTATATTTTTCTTTTCTTTTTTTTATTCATACAAACTTAAGGGATGCAAGCGCACTTGTGTTACATGGATATATTGCATAGTGGTGAATTCTAGGTTCTTAGTGTAACTATCACCTTAATGGTGTACATTGTACCCATTGAGAAATTTCTCATCCTTCACACCCTCCCAGTCTCCCTCTCTTTCCAGTCTCCAGTGGCTCTTATTCCACACTCTAAGTCCTCGTGTACACATGATTTAGCTCCCAGTTAAAGTGAGAATGTGTGGTATTCGACTTTCTGTTTCTAAGTTGTTTTACTTAAGGTAATGTTCTCCGGTTCCATCCATGTTGCTGCAAAAGACATACCCTCATTGTTTTTTTATGGCCAAATAGTATTCCTTTGTGCATGCATGTATGTGTATATCACTGTTTCTTTATTCAATCATCCATTGATGGATACTTGGAGTGATTCCATATCTTTGCTGTTGTGAATACTGCTGTGATAGAAATACGAGTGCAGGTATCTTTTTGATATGACAATTCTCTTTCCTTTGGAGAGATACCCAGTATCCTGAGAGTGTCTTTCAGTGTGTGCAGCCATTCTCGGATACTTGAAAGAGACCTCAGGGTCTCTTTCAGGTACTTGCAACACAGTGATTATGAATTACTATTGATTTTGACTTGATTTGTATGGGAATAAATCCTTATTCTCATTATCAATACAATAACAATACAAACTGCCTTTTATCAGACACTGGGTAAATGGTGTGTATTATCTAATTCTTGTGGCATCTCTGCAGGGTAAAGATTATTGTCCTCACTTGCAGATGTACAACCTAGATTCAAATTAGCTTATGTAATTTGTCGTCCAGACCATACAACAATAAGTGACAGAGCTGTGATTTAAGTGCAGAACTGTCTGACTCTGCAGCATGTGTTCTTTACACTGAACCACACAGGCTGGGCACCTTTCACCACCGGGTCAGAACCTGACACATTCATCTCACTAATAGGTGCTGAGTGTTGTATCAGTGTAACTTCTCTGCTGGAAGGTGGGAGTACAAGGATGAACAAGACTTGGTCCTTTAAGGATTTAATAGTTTAGAAAGGGGAGAAAATGAATAAATAGAACGTGTACAAAGAGCTTTACTGATGTGACATCGATTTTTGGGGGACCGGATTAGGTAAGACACTGTAGGAAGTGAAGCCTTTAGTTAAGTGCTGAGCAGTGAGTAGACATTGGCCAAGTGAATGGGTGGGGTAGGGGTGAGGGAGAAGACCACCCAGGGAGAAGGTACAACATCTGGGAAGCTCTTTATGCAGACAGAAGGCACATTTGAGGACCTACAAGCAGTTTAATATATTTAGGTACAGCAGGTCCTAAATAACGTGTTGCTCAACATCACTTCGTCATAACGGTGATGAAGGAAAACAAATCATTTCCTGGCCAGGACCATTGTCCCTGTGGAGTTTGCATGTTCTCCCCATGTCTGCATGGGTTTTCTCCAGGTCCTCTGGTTTCCTCCCACATCCCACAGCTGTGCATGTTAGGTTCATTGGCGTGTCCACGCAGTCTCAGTGCGTGTGGCTGTGTGTGAGTGCACCCTGCTGTGGGATGGCACCGTGTCCACTGCTGGTTCCTGCCCAGCCCTAAGCTGCTGGGAGAGGCTCTGGCCACCCGTGACCCTGAACTCGAACAACTGAGTAAATCATTCTCTTACTTGTTTTTATTAATCTTTCTTAAATGTATGTATAGCTCACATTTATTTCAATGTTTAATGTTAGAAGTGTTTGGGGTTTCTATTTAGAAGTTTGGTGATGTTTTTGTAACCAGAAATATGACATAGAAATTTAATTCTTATTTATGTCAATTTGCCTAAAAATTGGTCTTATTATACATAGTTTCGCTTAAAAGTTGCAGTTTCCAAGAACCTCCTGATGACCGTAAGAGAGGACCTACTGTATATAGCGAGAAGGACAAAGTGGAGAGCATGACACTTTGGGGTGAAGTTGAAGAAATAGGGATTGTAATAGTGAATATTTATATCAATACAGGTGGGATTTAGTTTTAGGAACAAGAAAGGGACAGGGAGCTAGAAAGAGGTAGCAACCATGGATGAGGGAGGCCAGGCTATACAGAAAAGCAAATGAAGGCTAGAGGAGACTGATGATTTCAAAGGCTCAGAAGACACTGGGTATACACTTTGCGAAATCTCCCATTGCTCCACGTGTCCTATCCTGGTCCACAGTGGAAGCAAACATGTAGAATTACTAATGCAACATTGTTCAAAGGCTTATGATATTTATCTCTCTATCCAGTCATAATCAAGGACTTATGACATAAGAAAAGTGTTTTTTTTTTTTTTTTTTTTTTGATGCCAGCTCTCATTCTGTCACCTGGGCTAGAGTGCAGTGGCATCATTATAGATCACTGCAACCTCAAACTCCTGGGCTCAAGCAATCCTCCTGCCTCAGCCTCCCGAGTAGCTGGGGCTACAAGTGCATGCATTATGACTGGCTAGTTTTTCTATTTTATGTAGAGAAGAGGTCTTGCTCTTGCCCAGGCTGGTCTCAAACTCCTGGCCTCAAGCAATTCTCCTGCCTTGGCCTCCCAAAATGCAAGGATTATAGGCATGAGCCACCACCATGCCAGGGCAAGAACAGTTTTTGAACCTTGTTTATTCAGAATCTTCTCCACTAATTTTTCTCAAGAGTTAAGCCTTTGCTAGAAACCAAGGAATTGAGCCAAAGTGAATTCCTGCCAGTGTGAATGAAGTCAGAACACCTGAGTGATATAAGATCCAGAGGGCAGAGAGCCAGCCAAGACACCTCTGTGCTAGCCAGTATGTCTTAACAGGGACTGAACGAAGAATACTTTTTTCTTCTGAGGCATATGGCCTTTGTTTGTGGGAAGACAGCTCCTAGACAACTCACTATAACTTTACAGTAAGGAGAGCAATGATGTTTGGCCATAAATGATCTCTAGGCAGCAAGGGGTGGTTTCACGAAAGGGTGTACTTATGCTCATGAAAACTACACAAAACAAAACCTCACAAACTATTAGCCAAGGGAAATTCTGTGGATCAAACTTGTGTTCTTACTCATTACGATTTTTTGCTATTTTATTCCTTTTGAGTTCCTGTATTTATTGGAGGTAGTGATTTCAAACATAGTTGACTTAGTTACATTGGTTGTACTTACATATAATAGCATTTATATCATGTCCTACACAATTCTGAGGACTTTAAGTACTAATGCATTTGATACTTCTGTAGACTTATGAGGTAGGTACTATGAATACCTCCAGTTTACAGATGAAGAAACTAATGCAGAGGAACAAACCCATGGAGAAATAGTTATTTAGTAGAGTTGAGATTTGAACCTAGGAAATATGGCTCCAGAATTAGTGCTTGAAATCTGGAGTTCCCAATTTTTAATGTAAAGTAAAAACACCAGGGAAATATGTTAAGATGCAGAATCCCAGACCACACTCTCAGAGATTCTAATCTAATTTGTTATGGAGGGGTCTGGATATTTGCACTTTTAAAAAGTGCCCCATATGCTTATGATATGGGTGTTCCTCAGATCATACTTTGAAAAAGACTGCTTTAAATCACCGCCATAGCCTGTCTCTTGTCACTGTTGTTGGAAGTCTGCTTGTCCCCTGCCTGTTTCCTATTATCCCAGTATACCGTTGAATACAAAGAAAAAAATATGAAAATACTGACATTTTGAGGATGATTATCTATATTTATGGATTTTACAGCATTGTTTATATGTATATAAATCAATTTGAATTAAACTAATTTTATGTCAAGTTTTAAAAATTCTATGTGATACCAAGTATATCTTTGGACTAAATCTTTAGCTATTTATTTTTATGCCCCATAGACTTATTTAGAAATAAATTTGTGGTCACTCCAAGGGGAGACAATCTTCTGTAGTTTGGTTACTGAATGCTTTGTCAAGAATGCTTTGACATTCTTGCCGGGCGCGGTGGCTCACGCCTGTAATCCTAGCACTCTGGGAGGCCGAGGTGGGCGGATCGCTCAAGGTCAGGAGTTTGAAACCAGCCTGAGCAACAGCAAGACCCCGTCTCTACTATAAATAGAAAGAAATTAATTGGCCAACTAAAGATATATATAGAAAAAATTAGCCGGGCATGGTGGCGTATGACTGTAGTCCCAGCTACTCGGGAGGCTGAGGCAGAAGGCTTGCTTGAGCCCAGGAGTGTGAGGTTGCTGTGAGCTAGGCTGATGCCACGGCACTCACTGTAGCCTGGGCAACAGAGTGAGACTCTGTCAAAAAAAAAAAAAAAGGTGACATTCTTTTATTGTTCCAATGTTGGGGGTCAGAACTAATTTTTTTTGTGTTAGTCATTTTATAATGGCCTTTTAATGTAGTTAGTTGTGTTTTGAGAATGTGACCTGACCTATGGCATCTCTCTATTCAAGAATGTCTAGTGTTTCTTGTGAGTTTTACTGTATTTCTTTTAACTCTCTGCCATAATTCTTACACAACTGTGATAAAAAGATGTGCTGTCAGAGTAGGGTGAATATTCAAGTCAATGCTTACATGATCAGTTGAAAGGTACTATTTAGAATCTTGTTTTTCTATCTGAAATTAAAAGGGTATCTGTTTTTTAATCTTTTATCTAAATCGAGTATTTAAAAGGTATGTGTTTTAGGTTAAAACTATAATTCACCTCCACTTGCTAAAAAAATTTAATTTAATTTAATCAGAAAGTTCACACCAGTTACAATGTAGGCCTCTAAATTTACAAAGTCTCCAGGCAGCCTCTGCCTCTCCCTTAAAGCCAGCTGCCTTTGACTTATAATAGAGCACAGCTTTCCTGGACCAACTCCTACCCTCCTTCCTAACTGTAGCTGACTGAGAGGAATGGTATGAGAGATAGGAGCTTTGCTTGTGGGGAAAAATGGGGGGAAGAGGACAAGATCAGCTGGAGACTAGAGCTAAGGTGTGTTAGCAAGGTCATCAGAGACTCAGAACACTCAGTACTCCAATCGAGAGAGGAGCTTTGAATGTCAGTAAAGTGCAAATTGTTTTTTACATCTTCCTTTTATTCTCTGGTGTACTCAAAATCCCATGTTGTAATCAGGTTAACCTAAGAAGCAGGTTTTCTCTAACTGCCTTTCTCCATGTGACCCTATTCCAGAAAGTTCTGTACTTTGGGGCCTAAACATTGAAGAAGGACCACTTAGTTTCCCTCATTTTCCAACTAAAGCTTTATACTATCTGAGCAGCCTGGGTGGATCTAACCTAACTCATAAAGTTTCTTATACGGATACAATTATTTTTATTCATTCTTCCTCTTTAAATTGGGGGTCTGCCATAGAAATAAGCATTGTTTAAAAAATTGACTTCTGCCTCTGACCAAGATGGAGTAACCGGAGACCAAGGTTTTCCTTCCAACTAAATCAATGAGAAGAAAATCAGGCAAAATATATCAAACAAAGGTTAAGACACTGGAGATCAGGCAATGAAGGACAGTGACACCTGAGAGATGGAGCAAGAAAGGTGAGCTCTATAATTGCCCCAACTTACTGGAAAGAGTTTATAGGTTGCTATGAAAAGATGGGGTACCCAGGTGGGGCCAGTGGACCAGTATGTTGAGGTGGAACAGAGTCTAGGAGGACAAAGGCAGTTAGAGGTTGCAGGGCAGAGTTCTGGAGGTGAGAGAGCTGCAGAAGAGAGGAGTCCAGAGATCTATTGAGGGTCCCCTTAAATTTTTAAGCAGAATGTTGATGAGAAAACATGTGTATGAGAAAACTTTTCTTGCCTGTGAAAAGAAATACCGGGAGGGATTAGAAGGAAAATTACCAAGAGCTCATATGGGGCTAGGAATAGTGCCTATTTCCACCACCCAGCTGGGAAAACATGTAACTCATGGGCCATTGGGTAAAGTAAGGCATGAGAAAGGTATTGCCTAGCAGCGGAGCATATTTAGCCCTAAACTAAATCCTGCTCTGGTACTGCCTAATGAATCTCAAAAGTAGGACTCAAGAGTATCAGACTGTTTCAAGTAATGTAACTATGTCTCAGAACAAAACTCAAAAATATTGGTAGGAATGTAAAACTCTCCAGTACCCACCAAGGTAAAATTTAAAATGTCTGGGATTGATTAAAAAATTACCAGGCATGGAAAGAAGTGGGAAG
Source organism: Lepilemur ruficaudatus (assembly GCA_963574885.1). NCBI lineage: Eukaryota > Metazoa > Chordata > Mammalia > Primates > Lepilemuridae > Lepilemur > Lepilemur ruficaudatus. The sequence continues at coordinate 52,087 of CAUYRT010007349.1, forward strand.
ATATGACATGTTATGAGGAGTGTAAAATCTGCCAATTGATACCCAGCCAGAACTGGCATAGTGCTAGAAATAGCAGACCAGGGCATTTGAATGGTTATTATAATTGTATTCCATAGTCCAAAAGCTAGAGGAAAGATATTAAGAAGAGATCTGGAATATAAAAAAGGTACAAACTGAACTTGCAGAACTGAAAATTCTAACATCTCAAATGAAAAACACACTGTATGGGATTAACACTAGCTTGGACGTTGCTAAAGAAAAGATTAGTCAACTGGAAGATATTGCAATAGAAAATACCCAAAATGAAGCATAGAGACAAAAATGAATAAATAAATACAGCATGAGTGAACTGTGGGACAATAATAAGTAGCTGAAAATATGCATCATTTACCTACTAGAGAAGCTAAAAGTTAAAAAGACTAAGCATGCCAAATGTTGGCAGTTTCTTAAAAAACCATATGATCTGGCCTTTCCATTCCCAGGTATTTGCCCAAGAGAAATGAAGTCAGATGTTCACACAAAGACTTGTTTTTAGTATAGATATTCATAGAAGCTTTATATTGTAATAGACCTGGAAACAATCCAAATGTCTATCAGCAGGTAAATGGATAACATATTATCCATTTGTATGGTATATCCACACAATGGACACTGCTGAGCAATAAAAAGGAATGAGCTATTGATATATACTACATAGATGAACCTCAAAATAATTTATACAGAGTGCAGGAAACTAGACAACAAAGAGTACACACTGTATGATTCCATTTATTTAAAATGTGATACAAAGTAATCTGTAGTGACAGGAAGCAGAGCAGTGGTTGACTGAGTCCAGGGGAATGGTAGGAGTAGCAGATAAGGGATGTAATAAAAGATGTAAAAGGGGCACAAGAAACTTTTGAGGAGATAAATATTCAATCTCTTGATTATGCTGATGGTTTCATGGGTATATGCACATGGCAAAACTTAAATTGTGCACTTTACATACGTCATTTACTTCATGCCAGCTATGCACATAATAAAGCTCTTAACAAAAAGAAATAACTTTTTTCAAACTATGAACCATGTATCTTATATTGACAACTCTGGAATTACTTAAAAACGAAGATAAAGCAGGAAATGTTTTATTCCACACTAAATGGTAAGAGAGGCCTTTCCTTCATGCCAAAACCCATTGTTACCTGGAACTTAGGCCTTGGGGATCTGAGGATGGGCTAGAGGCATAGTCTGTGTGCCAGCTTAGGCTACTCAATGGGACAGTACTGGAAAGGGAGAGTCACTAAGGGTACAGAACTAAGTAAACATTGTGTTGGGAGGGAGCAAAAATACAGACCAGAGAAGGAAAGAAGAGCGTTGTGAACTCAAAAGGAACCTCAGTCAAGATGCCATTCGGGAAGGGCTAGAAGAGTCTGAAGGTCAGTGAGAGGAAGTCATTAAACAGAAATGGGTAGAGGCAAATTCAGGCCCAGGCCAATGCGGGAGCCTCTGGTAACCGATGGTCACCCCTTTAAACTTCCTCTGGCCAATGTTTAATGTGTTCTACTGCTGTGAGACCAAGCCAAGAAGCAACAGAAATGCATTCAACAGTTACATGGCATTACGTAATTTATAAAAATTATTTTGTTGCGTAGGTTATAGCCACCCCAACAGGTTTTAGTCTATATACGCCAGCTTGCACTTGGCAAAGGTGTGCAGTTGGGTGTAGTAGAGATTTTGTTAGTAACGCTTTATGTTTACATACCATTTTCAAATGCATAAAGTTCCTCACATATATTTATCTTACTCATGTAGAGATCCCATTTTTATCAGTGTGACGAATTATTACACTATGATCAAAGTTATTTATATCAGGTAATTTATGAAGTAAATTTTATGGTGGGCAGAATAAAAAGAAAGATTCACTGTGGATTATTAGCTAGGTTTAGAAATCGTCAAAATGTTACTTTTAGTAAGGAACTTTAAAAATAATTAAACTTGCACTGTCTGTTACAGTAGGCACTGGTCCCATGTTTATTGATTAAAATTACATAAAATTAAAAATCCAGTTGATTCAAATTAAATAAGATTAACAATCCAGTTCCTCAGTCATAGTATGCACATTTCAAATTTCACATTTCCTAGTGCTCAGTATGGCTAGGAGCTACCCAGGCATACTGATACAAATGCAGAATATTTCCTTTGTTGTCCTTTGTTGCAGAAAGTTCTATTGGATGGTGCCTATCTAAACAGATCCTCTCCTATTTTTAGTGGCTAAAAACATATTTTTTAATTGAGTTTAATTTTAGGGTTGGAGAATTTCAGGCCCAGAAAAGCTAAAGGATTTACACAAAGGTACATAAAAAGAACCCGAAAATGGCCCAAATCTCCTGACTTCAATGAAAATGATCATTGTAGCACCTCACACTACCAAAGTATTACTTGTATGTCTGTTCTTGAATAAGAGAGGGTTGGATACTCCAAGCTGGCAAGTAATCAAACAGTTCTTTAGTTTTTTATTTGTATTTTATACTGTATTTGAAGTAAGGCATAGCTGAAGTCCAGAAACTTTACTTCAAACAAAATAATGATGTCACTCTATAAAGACATGATCTGAAGGAGCTTGGAGGCTTTCCAATATCTCTGCTCTGTCCTTTTATACAAGTCCCCATTCAAGTCACTCTATTCCATGCTGGAACCAGACAGCTTGTTCTTACATTAACAGAAAAACAGGCAGAGCTGCCCCCGCTTAAAATGTCCCTGGAGTACCAGGTGGTAAAGGGCTCATATTTTCAAAGGTTGCTCAGCAGGGCTTTGAAAATTAAAGAGAGCCCAGATGAGATGTGGAGAAAGCATGCAATTACATTTGAGAAGGTGCAACCTTTCAACTGGGTGAATTCTTGATGAGACAGCAAAGTGAGTCATTAAACAGTATGCTGTCAATAAAGCTGAGACCCAGATTTGCCGTGGATCAGCTGCAATGCCAACAATTTAACCATGCAAAAAACCGTGAGCGGATCCTTAGTGAACCCTTGGACTTGTTTTCATTACAGGCTCACAACATCTATTTTTCTGAAAACAGACAAAGGAGTAGATGTATATGGAAGAATTGCTGATGAAATGCAAGAGTTCCTTAAAAAAAATTATGCAGGGTCATTTTGGAAGGTCAACAATTTAGAGCCTCTTTACTGGCCTCAGGGAAAAATGATCACTTCCACATTTGAATTTTGGTAAAAGTTGTTTTTCTTGGATCTCTGCTAAATTTCAATCCAGCTTTTGGCAGAAATTGCCTTCCTGGACCCCGCTGAAGTGCTGGCTGACACGTTACATCTTCCACGGGGCAACAACTGCTCTAATGAATTCTGGGAGAGTAGCCTATTTTTTGTTAGCAGACGCTGGAGGATGCGTGACTTGTCATTAACCTTCAAAACTGGCTCTGTGCAACAGTATTGTCAACAGATGGTGACTCTGATTCTTTCCCCTTCTCCCTCTCTCCCTTCTCTCCCTCCTCCATCCCCAGGATATCTTTGGCACGGAATGCTCACTGATTTCAAAGGGAAATTTGTGTGTGACACAAACATTGAGGAATGTAGAACAAAGACTAGAGTTTCTTATATTTAAAAGTGTGGACTATAGGAATTAAATGGGCAGCATAAACCGTCAATAGTGTTTATATGCAAAGACAGGTCTACCTGTGATGAAATGAACATTTATACTGAGAGACAGGCCATTGAGCATCAGGAAAGGGTGTCCCAGCGCTGGGTGTAAGACCTTCACCGAAGTCTCATAGCTATCATTGGGCTTATAATTTGGGCCTTGCCATTTAATTTTGAAAGCTCTCACATTGTCTTTCCAGTTTTATCAGTAGAAGTCAATAGTATAATAATTAGGACATTAATTATCAGCTGGTCAAAATAAAGGTGTCCTTGAAAAGAGGAAGTTCATTCATTCATTTAGCAAATATTTATAGGGTGCATATAATGTATCAAGCACTGTGCTAGGCTCTAAAGATAAAACAAGAGATAAACCAAAGTGCCTGTCAGGAGGACGATTATAATACAGCTTCTGAAAGCTTCACGTGGAAACACGTGTGAGGAAGGGGGAGGTGTACAGCCCAGGAAGCAGAGGTGCCGTGCGTGGGGAAAGGATCTGAGAGCGTGAAGGGCCATGTGGTAAATGCATCACATCTTCCCAGAGCATCAGTTTTATTTGATAGGAAGGTTAAACTATTTATCTTAAAACCTATATTAAAGAGTAGAAATAAATTTTTAAGTAAATTTATTTTATTTAGTCCAGATAGAGCTGCTTCATTCACCTTTCTCCTAATGAAGACTTCTAGGGAAGATTTAGAACATAATTATCAGCTTTTTGTATAGGAGTCACTGAAGCCTCATAGGCCCTTTCAGTGCTGGAGGAATAAGCATCTTATTATTTTACATTAACAGGGCACTGTATGGTTTATAAAATGCATTCAGTGAGTTTTTGTACCTCACAGTAAACCAACGTTCTAGCCTCCACTTTACTGATGAGGAAATTGAAATTCGATTAATCCATTTCAGTAACTTGTTCAAAATCAAAGAGCTGGTAAGTGGCTGAATCAGACTTCATATTGGTTTCTGGCAACAAATCCATTATTTTCCCTCCTATGTTAGATTGCTTCTCTTCCTGATGATTAAAAATTAGAAGACCTATATTTTGGGAAATCAGCTCACTACAAATTGTGACTGTAAACATTGCACTGTAAATGCTTTGTAGTTTTCCCCCAATCAAAAAAAAAAAAAAAAATTAGAAGACCCAGGTAAAGGACCTCTAGCCCTTTTGTGGCTAGGAGTGAGGAGGGTAGACTTCGGGAGATGTTGACAATGAAGACTCCAAGAGGCTGGGTGAGATGGAATGCTCTGCTTCATATCTGAGAAAGCTTAGCAAAACGGGGAATTAATGAAGGGGGACTTGGTTAAGTGGAGAGCATAGTGGTGACAATTTACGGATCTACTAAGAAAGGTTTTGAGTCTGTCTGTTGTTAGATTTTGGTTCTCTGGCTAGGAGGCCTTGGCATAGGTTATACTCCTTATTCTTCTATTGATGCCACATGACCTTGGGCTTGCTGTTTTGACTTTTCCAACCATCAAAACTAAACCACCTAAACCGCTGAAATTTTGGAAGCATATATCATCAGGAAAATGTTTGATACAGCGTCTTAAATTAGGCAATCTGGAAACACTATGGGCCATGTTGATGCTTATTGAAGAACAAGCGGGGTTAACCCACATATTACTTGGCAGTGCTAAATTCCTGAACTGTTTATGTATCTTTTACATGTAACCTCTGTCAGCAGACTAAATAAGGCATTTGCTTATACTAATTGCAGATTTGATTAAAATCATACACTGTAGTTCAAGACTTAGAAATTAAATGGCTGAGATGAAGAAGTGACAAACTAAGGAAGCCACAGCCTGCCTGCCAATTGTTCTTGGCAGGAAATGGATGACTCATCCTGAACATGGGCTTTCACTGCTGAGACAATGGGGCACAATGAAAATGTTCAACTTATTGAATAGCGTGGGCATTTTTGTCATTCGGTTTGTAGGAGACCGATGGAAATACAACTACAGACTAATAAGAACCCCAAGCTAACTCATGCTTTTGTGTGAGAAAACCGATGATAAGCATTAAGAAAAAGACATGGACCGTTTCAAAATAATTAACAGATTTGTCGTGCACTAAGAGAGACTGTGTATGACAGATCCCAGGAAAGTAGAAGTGGAGAAATTTCTGGAAGTTAGCATGGAAACACAATATTGCCAATGGGAGACATGATTTATTGTCAAGAGGGAGGGAATAGGATTAGTTGCTGAGGGAGAAATAAACAAGTATGTTTTGGTTGCAGGAGAATGGGGACATTTCTGAAGTCCTTCCTAATGTGACCCTGATAGGATATCATCTGTTGTCTGGTATCTGATCCTGTAAAAGTATCTGACAAATAGAGAGGGGAAAAGGCATTAACTTGGTTTAACCTCCATGAACTAGCCCAGAGATACTGAGAACTTACAAGACTTACAGACTGGGGGCCTGTGTGGGAGCAGAGTCCATGGGAAATTTCTGTGCCTTTTGCTCAATATTGTTGTGAACCTAAAACTGTTCTACAAAAAATAAATTCTATTAATAAAGACAGAATTGTTGACAAAGTATCAGAGATCAAGACACTCCTGGTTTGGCCAGAGGCTATGAACTGGTTTTATCCCTAACTGGCTTTGTAATGTGGGATAAATTTGCCTTTCTGGGTCTCTGTTTCTGTATCTGTTAATGCGAAGTTTCCCTAGATTATCCTCCAGCTGGAAAATGCTGCAATTCATGTGAGGAGAGATATCTGTGTACATACAACAATCCCAGAGGAAAGGACGGTTTCACCAACAGATAAATACCTTGAGTCATTTTGCCGTTTCCTCGGGGAAATCTACACTGTTGTTATAGATTTACAATAACAGGTGTGTTGGGAGTGGAGCACACGCTGAAGGAAATGAGTATTGCGAGTGGGGAAAGAGGACATTTTATAAGGTGGAGAGGATTAATAATGAAGGTTGTGCTGGGGATTACTTTTCACTGTAACCTTAGCCATACTGTCCACAGGGAGATGCTAGATTTGCATTTTCTCCATTCTATTTGCAAGCCAGAAAGCATCTGCTCAGTTGGGGCCCTCCTTTATATAAAACAGAGTTTACATAAGTCCAGGATTGTAAAAGGAAAACACAAGAGGTGGTTGACAGGAGTCCTGTGTTCTGTTCTGCAATATGTGGATGTTGCCTGTCCTCCTCACCCCCTCTAGTCTTCAAGAATGCAGGCAGAAGATGCCCTCTGAGTAAGGTACGCCGGCCTTTTCTGCGCACACCCGCATGAACGCAACCGTGAACGCTGCAGGAAAATGATGCAGCGTAAAGTAACACCAAAGCCGAGGGAGACTTTATCACACAAATCCTCCCAGCAATCTTGGACTGTCTCTAAATATTCTCCCGATTCATTCTCTCGAACATTAGAGCATCTGTTTGTGAGCCAGCAGAGCTTTTCACTCAGAGTCATGACACTCTGCAGGCAGTTACACAGAAGAAAGTCTTTTATCTCAGCTTTCCAAAAGCTCCATTAGGCAGATTCTTTTTCTTCTTTTCAGAACAGACCCCTGCTTATTTTGGAGGAGGTATGTTCTTGACAAGTGTTTTTCCCCAATGCACTGCCTTGTAATTCAACCCCTAGTAACTCGACCAGCTAGCTCTTTGACGTTATCAGATTGGAGCGAGGAGCGGGCTGCCCGAGGCTCTGGCCACAAAGGTGAACGTTTAGAGCAGAGCCGGCTGCAGGACTCTCAGCGGGTTCCCACCTCCCCACGGCTCATTCTGACTTTTATGTTAGAGCTGCATGTAGAGACCTACCAGGTGGCACAAGAAACAGATGTTGGTATCTTGACTCAAGTCTCCAAGGTTTCAGAATTTATGAATGCTGATATTTGTGCTATTTATCTCACATTTCCTGGACGGTCTTGATGCCCGATTATTTTTCTGGGTCTTTGATATTGAAAATGTACTTTTCATAAAATCAGTGGTTCTCAAAGTTCAGTGTACATTAGCATCATCTGAGGTGTGCTTATTAAAAATGAAGACTCACATGCACTTCTCCTAAAGATCCTGATTCAGAAGCTCTGAGGTGAGGGCAAACCTTTCAACTGATGTTTTAAAACTTTGTGTTGAGTTGTCACATACTCACCATAAGGTGCTCTCACCTTAAGTACACAGCTCCATGAATTTTTACATATATATCCACCTGTATAACCACCTCCCAGGTAAAGCTGTGAAACATTTCCAACACCCCAGGATGTTGGTTTATGCCCGTTCCCAGGCCACCCCTCCTCCATCCTGCCCTGAGATAGCCACGGTCCCACCGTTCCCAGATGTCTGCTTTTTAAACCAGCTGCTCAAGGGATCTGGATGTAGATGCTTTTCTTCATCTTTTGAAAATCAATGTTTTTAATACCATGGTCAGGAAAAACTCATCTGCAAGTTTTCAGGCTGAAACTAGTAGCCTATAGTGGATAAACTTAACACCCTTGTCAAAGTAACCTTTTTGAGAGATTTGGGAAACCCCCAAGCCTAGAGGGGCTGCCAGTCAGAGGAAGACATGCCTGGAATGTGTCTGATGAAAAAAGCAACTGTAGCCCCATTCAACTGGATTGCAACTTGCCTGTGGTAATGCTGGGTATTTAGTGGTGTCTTATAAAAACAATCTTGAGAGTAGGAAATTTTAGTGTCTGTCAAGCACTATCATCCAGGATCAAGGTGTTTTGATCCAAAAACCTACCCTATATGTTAAGCTAGAAACATAGTAATAGTTAATATTCTTGGAACACTGTAATTAATTCTCATAACAACCCTATTAAGGCAGACTTTTATCCCAGGAAACTAATATCAATTCTTTGGCTAGGAAAATACTGAATATTTATTGAGTGCTTGCTATATGCCACTGTACTAAGTGCTTTAAATGGATTGTCTTTTTTTTTTTCCTTCATTCCCACATTCAGAAGAGTGAACTAAGCACTCGTGAGCTTTCCCAAGGTCACTAGAGGCGGTAGATAAGATTTGAACCCAGCCCTAGTCTTACACAGATTCTAATCTCTTAGCGTCTGTGCTCCACTATTTCCCTAGAGAAATACAATTTATTTCTTGGCTTGGTGGAACTCTCTTGTCATGAGATCATATAACTTCCTTTTTTTTTTTTTTTTGCTGACTTGGTTGTATTTTTAATAAAATTCTGCAAAGCTTAACTGTCATATAAGACCATAGGGGAAACCATGTATATTCATAGAAAGAGGAAATTTTGAAACCTCCAATATACACATTTTTAGAAGAAACCAAAATGGCTTGAAAGGTTCGTTGAATAGGTTTCCACATGCGAAGTAATCCAAGTCTCTGCATAAACAGTGTTGAATTTTCTGATTCCACTTAAATAAAAAAATGATTCTTCTACCAAGAGAGGTTGAAATCCCTCTTCCCATCTCTTGGCCAATAGAACATTGATGATCAAACTTGAATGTGTTTAAGATTCACTCAAGGATTTCCAAACTCAAACTGTGGAAATTTATATACAGTATATCTGGGAAGGGCCCAGAAAGGGTCTGCTTTTTAACAGACAACCCAAGAGTTTCTGAAACAAGTAGTCCAAGGACTATTTTATGATAAATGTGGCCATAGAAAAGCATTGATTCTCCAAAGAAAGTGATGATTTAAAGTACTTATTTAAAGAGGCAAGCAGCAATTTACAAACTATCATAAAGGAAAACTTCCTTGGTTTTAATTTAAACCTTTTGATATATAATTTGGAAGTCTCAATATTCACACCCATCAGAAGGCACAATCTCCTGCCAGAAGATAACTTCTAATATAAAGTCATAAAATGGCATTCTGGTTTATACCTCAGAATCTTGTGAGTTCGATCAATGTCCAAATGGGTCCTTAAAGGCCTGTATAGCTCCGTGGACCATGACAAAAATTAAGTTTTAGAATTTGAAAGCCTGAGGACAATAGCTGGCTCAGGATAATTTTACCACGGCATCACCAGCAAATTCAGCTCCTATGCTTCCTTCCCTCCAGCCCCACAAGACTTTCTGTCCTAAAGAATCTACACACTTAGTTTTTCCTACTTTTCATAAAAATCCCAAAGAAGACATGTAGGTTCAGGAGAAAAATTTACTCTTTCTCTACTTTTGTCATTAAGATATACAAACAATGATAGTAAATATAAGAATTTAAAAGTCTGGTCCCATTGCTTTATTGGTTTTATCATAAATTTTATGATAAAAAAAATTACCTCAAGGATGTCTTCCTAGGCAGGCCAAATTTCTTTCAGAAATTAGTTACAGGTGCCGTAATCTGCATTCATGAACAATTCCATTTTTCTTTTGCTCATTTATAGTAGGCAAAATCCAAATATATGCTCATGAATGGCCTGACCAATGCCAGTCTTCTTTAGCTTTGCAATCACAGTGCATCACAGAGCATCCCTGGTAGTTTTTAGGTTTGTCTATTATCATTCACAGAAAAGGAACAAATGCCCTTTAAACACCTTTCTTTGGCTTTAACCTTAGGCTCCATCCATGGCTCTGGTATTCATCAGTATAAAGGGCAGTTCCATCTCAACAGCACTGATAATCCCCTAGCATGGGGATACTGATTCCTATGGGTCTGCTCAGGTTAAGGTAAAGGTACTCTTGTGGCCTATGAAACAATTTAACAGGGACTTAGGAGATCTCACATCCATTTGGAATTTATTGAGCTATATCTATTATTTTGCTTAAATATATGCTCAGTGATACAAGGATTTTTATCTTTGATCACTTCTGTTTCCCTAGTACCTAGAACATAGTAAGTACTCAATACTTATTGAATGAATTGATTTATCTGACCATTCATCCATAATCAATTGTTTACCACTCCACCTTAGCTAATGTACATGCATTTTTCAGGTACATAGAAAGAAAATAATCTCCTTCCTCCAAGATGACTGGAAAGCAGCTCCCTGCTCTGCCATTTCATACTGCTCTGGTTTGAATAAGTACTAAAGTATGTCAGGCTGCTGCATTTTTTCCTTTATTTAGCCATCCTGCTGCCCAAGAAAAAAAGTTCCTCTTCCAATGTAATCATTCAAGTGACTGCTTCTTACTATATATTTGTCTAAAACCAGGTCTTGGTAAACTTGAGCTCAGCAGCACCATTTCCTCTTAGTTCCAGCTTTTATTAATGGAAATATCAATTATTTATCTATTTGTATTCCATAATCAATGGGATTATTTGCCCCTGAATTAAGTTTTATTTACTAATTTGAATAGTTAAGGATGAACAGAGGCATTCATCTTTACAAGGCCACAATTCCATTGAATGGGTATTTAAGGTCAGGTGGATTGAGGGAAGTATGAGAAGATAATGGCAGAGAGAACTTTTGTGCAACTCAGTCCCATCCAGACTTCCGTGCCTGCTGGGTAGCAATGGTGGTGATCATATTCCCTCTCTATAATTGCACTGCGCTCATGTCATAAACAAATAGAGATAGGTGGCCTAGCTCTGTCTGCATCTCTATGGGACAGTTTTGATCATTAACTATCTCAACATTCACCACGTAACTTTGATCCATCACTTCCTCTCTGGAGTGCTCCTTTATGAAGTCTCATTGCCTGGGAGCACTCAGATACCACTCTAATACATGCCACCTTGTGTCGTTGAATCCTACACAGGCCTGTAAAATGAGTATATTCTCAGACGTACTGAACGATTCTGCTTTGAGCAATCTGGAAGTGCCCAAGGCTAGACGAGGGTGGCGAGACTTCGGTAACTCTATGCCCTGACTGGTTGTCACTGAAGCCACGGTTGCCACAGAAACTGGGAAATGCTTAAATCCCACATCTCATTTGCAAATCCCATGGGCTTCTCCTTCACTGCTAGTGGAATTAATTATCCCAATAGGGCAGGCACATAATATTATAGAAACTTGCAGCCATAGGTAGTCGGACGCATTGCAAACCCAAATCTTCATGGATCATTCAAGTTAATTAATATTGAGTGGTAAATACTGCTATAAATTTAGGGCCTCACGCGTGGCAGGATTTCATTTTACCCTTACTCTGGGGTTAGGCTGGTAGATTAGCGTGCATTGGGACATGTTATTCACCATGACAGAGTGAATGCAATGAACTGGAAGATAGGAACATTATTATCATAGAATTTATTTTAGCATGCCAGTAAACATAGTGGATCTCAGCCTCACTTTGCTGGCTTCAGGGATTCTCCTCTCAGTGTGTGCAGATAAAGCATCTTCTTTGGGAACAGGTCCTATCCTTAGGACTCAGATTCCACCTTTCATGGAAGGAATACTGTGCCAGGCTAAGAGTCACATTTGGAGAGCTCAGATGCCATGGCAAGACTAGCTTAGGGATCTAACCGGGTTCCCCCTCTAAAACAGTGTGTGACTTTAGACAAATGCCTTAACCTCTCTGATCCTCTATAAAATGAGAGGAATAATTGCACTTATAGTTGACCCTTGAACAACATAGGGGCTGGGGGTGCTGACCCTCTGTGCACTTTAAAATTTTCATGTAAATCTTGACTCCCCCAAAACTTTACTAATAGTCTACTGTTGACTAGGAGCCTTACCAATCACATAAACTGTCAATTTTAACACATATTTTGTATACGATATATATTTTTTCTGTATTCTTACAACAAAGTAAGTCAGAAAAAAACCCAAAATGTTATTAAGAAAATCATAAGTAAAAATATATTTACTATTCATTAAGTGGAAGTGGATCATCAGAAAGGTCTTGATCCTCATAGTCTTCACATTGAGTAGGCTGAGGATGGGGAGGGGTTAGTCAGGGGTGGCAGAGGCAGAAGAAAATTGGCATATAGGTGGACTCACACAGTTTAAATGTGTTTTTCAAGGGTAAACTGTATTTCATAGGATTAAATGAATGTTGGGCTTAATACCTGAAATTCAGGAAGTACTCAATAAATATTAGTCATTATATTATTGTTCGTGTTTGTTGGGGCATGGAATTCGAAAGGCTGGAAAAAATGGAAGATGAAGTGAATTTTGAGAAAGACATTTGACAAACTATCCTTATGTTTATTCATTCTTAGCCAATACTTATTGAGCAATTACTCTGTGCCGTGCACGGTTTTATGCATTTGGAGTACAGTGGTATATTTTTGCCCTTGTGGAGCTCACGTTCTACTTGGGGGGAAGAGACTTAATAAGCAATAAACGTAATAAGTAAATTATATAGTAAGAGTGTAAGTGTTATGAAAAAAGAAAAAAGTCAAGTCAGGTAAAAGGAATTGGGGCGCCCAGGGGTGGGGAGTGGGGCTGGATTAAATTCAGCTCTCTGCTCATAAACGGTGTGGGAGTAACACTGCCGTTCAGACTGAGTCCTTAAAATGATTGAATTTGCTTCCACCAAGCACCAGACAAAAAGCAAACATTGACTGAAAGTTTACTTTATGTTCAGCACTGTTCTAACATCACATTTAATACCTTTTAAAATCCTTAGAACAGGTAGACATTATTATTTTCTCCATTTTACAGAAAAGGATCTAAAGAACAGAGAAGTTAAGTAAATTGCCAAAGGTCACACAATTACTCAGTGTCAGAGCTGTGACTGTGCACCATCATTCTTTATCACTGAGCTATACCATCCCCACAGGGCAGTGAATGGGAGTTAGAACGTAGAGATGGTGACGTAACTTCCGGCGGCTGGGGCAACTCTGCCTTTCAAAATAACAAAGGAAGTCTTCATATTCAGTCACATCCAGATTCCTACATTCTGAGTGTAAATACTTTTAAGGTAAAATATATCAGGTATTCATATGATAATTGCTCAACTGTAGTCTTTCATTAATAGGGAAAATAAAAAATGATCAAAAGTGACTAAGGAACTATAAATTCAGTAAATTAAAAAAAATCCATTTGTGTTATTATTCCTCTCAACAGCCTCTACTTAGGTTATTTATTCAAAGATCAGATCTCCTTGGTATACACATGGATTTGGGAACTCAATAGTGTCCCAGGGGCTTGTGACCCATAGGTAGCATCTTTAAAATAAACTCTTGGTTGGATTTTTGTGGTTGCCTCTAATTTGGGGATGGGTGACACAGTCCAATAGGAGGCGAAAGGAAGACTATTTTCTTTTATAAACACTTTCTAAAATGGCTACTATGAGTTTCTTTTAAACAGGAGGTCTCAATTGAGAATTCTCTGATTCAAAGCTGCATCAGCTGAAGGACTTCCTACTAATAAACTTGTAAGAAATACTACAGTGTATGGAGTTAAAGGGTAAGACTCTTAATCAAGACTGATCAGTGATTATATGCTAACCACTTAGTAGCTGGATAACCTCTTTGAGTCTCCGATTCTTTTTCTGTGAAATACGAATCATCACCATCACCACCACCACCTCCTGGGAATGTGGTGAGAAGTAAATGAGATATCAAAAGTGAAATACTCAGCACAGTACTGGCACCCACTCAACGTTCAATGAGTGTTAGCAGTCATTATTAATAAAAGAGTCATTGTTGTTTTTAGCAGTTGCAGGAGAGATGGACTTGCAGAATAGGAGAAATGATAAAAGCCAGTAGCTGACTTTGATTATGATTTTTAGCATTAGACTCAGCAAAACCTCAGGCAAGTATTGATGAGGTCTGCTTTCACTCTCAAGGATTCTGAGTAAAAAAAGCAAGAGAGAGTAATTTGGGAAGAAAGCTTTTAAGAACCAAAGACCACTATGCTATGATTGGTCAGTTCTCTAAGTAGAAGGAACAGAATGTAAAAAAAAAAAAAAAAAAAAAAACAATGCCACTTGGTGATGTCTATCTGCAAAGAAGCCAAGGAGAACAGAAGGGTAAAAGAAAGGACAGGCAGCAAGAACCAGTAGGAAATAGAAGCTGTGACTATTGTAGGAGGGCAGAGGCAGCTGATGGGGGGAGAATGCAACAAGCAATGGAAGTGAAGATGCAGACAGTGCTTTTGTCTGGCTGCTGCTTCATCAGTCCTTATGAGAATGGGCGTTTCATACTCTGCAGGCTGGGCTGTATCTAATGGGAGAGGTGAAACTTACCTCTGTAATAATAACGTGATTTTATAATCAGTGTTTATTATGTGCTAGGTATGTTCTTCACATCTCATGAAATAGATTATCCCTATTTTATGGATGCAGAAATTGAAACTTAGAGAGGTGAAGGCCACTCAAGGAAGAGATAGACTCCAGAATCTCCTTCACATTTCCTCTCTTGATAGTTCTCGAAGCTTCAAATGGTCAGCTCCCAGGTATCAAAAACCATCAACTAGAACAACTCATGTCATAATTATACTAGATAATTGAAGTTCATTGTAGATAAAAAAGAACAAAAATAATGCTCTTTTATTTTTCTGTTTGCCAGTGAGAACAACTAACCTTTTAAAAAAAGTAAAAAAGGCATCAAATGCTACAAATCTGGCATTTGATAATTTTCAGTTAATTATGGATGGCATTTGTTTAACATTTAGGCAATTTGAAAAGGAGTTATTGAGTATTAGTAGCATTAAGCAGAAAGGGTTTCTCTAAGCTCCTGGAACCATGAATCAAGGTAAATAAAAGTACTTGGTTAGAAAGGGCACCAAAAAAGCCTCTGAAAAGTAGTTCAACTTGACTTAGACTTATTATATCCTTGGGAACTTGCCCAGTTTCAAGGTGAGGCTACTGAGACAGGAAGTATGAATGACAGTACAGAGAAATTACAGGGCTCCAGTAAATCTTCATATAGAAAGGCTGAAACTATACGGGAAGCTAACTATGAACCCCAAAATAAGCAAAATTTAGAATTAAATTGTGACTTGAAATTTTCTAGCCTTTCCTTTCAATCCTTTACAGAAAGTGAATAGCATAAGAAATAAATGAGTTTGCACTGAGCATTATCTAGCAAATTGTCTTGTGTACACTTAAGAAAACTCTGAGATATTGATAACATAAATTAATTCTGGCCAAAATCTATTGGTGTTAAAAATAAAACCAATTGCATATTACCCGTCTAATTTATGATGTTTATCTACCTATAACGATGAGCATTTAGACAAGCTGGTGTATTGTCACACTACACAAAAAACTATAGTATGAGGGACAAAAATGCTACATATGAATAAGAGCAAATAGGTAAGTTCTATGACCCAACTTTTATCTCCACTTTGTTTCCAGTTTTATTTTTCAAGCACTAATTCTTAGCATTGGCTTCTATTTTTATTGGCTAGACAAAAGAAATTGGGGATCTTGGTGGAGATCAGAGTAGACAAGTAGGACATTTGGAAACAGGAAATGCTTGCCCCCAGTCAGTCCAGCTTGGTTTTTCCTTCTGAGCAGCGCATGTATCAGCCCACACTCCCTAACTCATTTCAAAGTGAGGCTCTGAATGTTTAGTTTTGCAAAAAATAACTTTCTTTATCCCCCAGTGAAATAAGGCTGTGTCGGAGATGACACAGAGGATTCCTTTTCTCACTTCACATGGCTAGAGGAGCAAGACTTTCTTATAAGCAGATAATTCAGCACCAGTGGTTGGTTTGATTCAATTAGTGATGGGGCTAATTTCAATTTTTACATTCTAGGAGGAGGGATTTCCCTTTTCACATTGAGGCAATAGACCATGGTCCTGACTAGTTCCATTACTTGCTTTTCTGTAATTAAAGTGAGAGCCCAGACAATGATCCTTGAGCAAGGAGTCAGTGCCCATTAAATTTGTCAAACTGACCTCTATCCAGCAGAGAGCATCTGAGCGAGGAAATATTTAGCAGGTATAGATGTGCCAAGCACTAAGCTAGGGTGTGTTTCTTTAATAAGTAGGTGACTAATTCACTGAACCCAATGTTTAATGTCTACAGACACATTTCCTATGTACTTTGGGACATTCCAAGGCATTGCTAGACTAAACTGTTGGCAGATCAGAGATTCGTGGTGCCTTCTGTCCTTTGTTTACAAACTAGCTCATTCTTGCGGCTATATATGCAATTGATGACTCTTTCCAGCATTACTAGATATCACTGCTTGGGTAGCAACTCAAGGAAGCGAAAGATAGCTAGAGCAACCATGCCACGGTGGCAGGCAGGCCAGAGACAAAAAGTTAGGATATGTAGTTTCCATCAGCATTTGGAGTGTTCAACTAAACAACCAAGTCCTTTGGAGAAAGTAGAGGTGAACTCTTGGCTATCAATGTGCATGTACAAAAATATATTAATATCTTAAGAAGGAAAGGGAGGACATAAGAGCCATGTGTTTTAGGCTATCAGACCTATGAGCTTCAACCCTGATTTCCAGAGCAGGCAACTAATACTTATTTAAAAAAACCCAACAGTTTAAAGATGCTGGCCTCAGATGATCTGGGTGTGAAAAAGAACCCAAGACTCTTCTAGTCCTTACTGCCAGGAAATCTAACCAAGAAGGCCAGTCATCTCTTTCAGAGACTAACCTTTTTTTCAGTGGAAAAGAATGAGTCAGTATAATCACAATCACCTGGAAGTGAATTGCAGACAGAGCCGCTTTGTTCTCCAGTTTAAATCCTGTAAAAAAGATACATTATTTTCCTAGCTCCACTCCCTGAAAGGAACAACAGTTTTCTATATTTGCTGCACTGTTTTCTTGTCATTTTCTGGAAAATGTGATTTTTATGAAATATGAAAATAAAGGCTAGTACCTTACTGTACCCTCCATTCTATGAGAACACTCATCTCTTGACCTCTCTTTTCATTAGTATGTCAGCTAAAAAAAGATGAGACATTTCCCATCTGGGAGAGGTTGTACTAGATCTAAAACCTTAGCTCTTTTTTCTTTTTTACAAAGTTCTTCTCTAAGTACTTAAAGTTCAAAATCTTATTATGAAGTTTTGTACTAATTACTGTTAGTGTTGTTGTGTGTCACGGTTGGGTGGCTCAAATCTTCATCTGTATATATCAAGCTGGATCAACTTCCCAGGGAACTCCGTGACCCTAACGAAATTGGAGGGACGTAGGAGGGGAATCAAATGCATATGGGGGCAGCACAGGGGACTATGTCTTCTTCATGGGCTCTGAAATTTGTATTAGCTATTCTAGCAGCTGTGTATCTGATAGAATCTACATGTGAAGTTCATGCTGTTTGTTCCTCTCTTTTGAATATAATATGAAGCTGGTGGCTCTAATCCAGCAGCTATAAGGCATATGCTTGGACTTTGTTTTTCTGGTGTGCTAACGAGTGTACTGACCCTTGTTCTCTCCCCAGGTCCTACTTGTGACCAACAGGGTGAGTCCTGAGTTGGCTGTATAGAAGGAACTTTGCAGTTTGGCTCTAGAACAGAGAAAAGTTGGGCAGTCTGAAGTCCTGACCCTGACCTCATTAGCACTGTTCTGTCCATTGAAATAACTGTGCAGTGATTTCAACTTTAATTTGGCTTTAATTCTGGGATGGTTCCAAATCAACTACTCAAGGCTTTAGAAATACAGAATAATACGATAGATGTTCTCAAACCTGCTATTTTCTTTAACATGTCAAACTCATTCTTGTCCATCATAAAGACGTAGACCCAAAATTCCCTCCTGACTTTCTCCTATCTTTCCTCTTTGTCCCTGGTTTTAAAAGGATATGTAACAATTCTGCTATATAGTGGGAAAAACATCGACTCCAAAGTCAGAAAGACTCAGGTTTGAATTTCAGCTTTGCTCTGTGTGTGTGTGTGTGTGTGTGTGTGTGTGTAATTTTAGGCAAAATTTGTAACCTTCTATAGCCCCTGTTTATGCATTTGTAAAAACTAAACAAATAGTGTGGTATGGAGAAGAGACAGTTAACTTTAGGAGCTGAAGAAATAGTTTTAGTTCCTTAACCTCTCAGAACCTAAAAATTGTTAGTATCCACTTCACGTGGTGATATTGAGGATTAGGCACCATCTCTGCCTCATGAGTGCATAAGGGTTAAACGGAGTAGTTGTGTGAAAGTTTCCAGCACTACATCTAGTGTACAGCAAGGACTACACAAATATTAAATTCCTTGTTCATTGTCTGGGCAGTGGAGTAGAGGTCAAAAACCCTTTGTTTTACAGGAGCCAAGGACTTCTACTCATATTGTCAATAAGCCTTTTAAACTGGAGAGCCAGAACAGGTTGAGACAAATGTACCTATTTTTCTCGCTGGAAGAGGACTCTATGGGGTGCCTATAAATCTGGAAACCTAGGAAAATACATTTAAGTATTTTATGGATATTCTTTCATAATACAATATTCACCATGTTGTCTTCATTCCCAATGGATAGTTCCATGTGTTGTGCAAAATTGCGATTAACACGATACACATGCAGCTTCTCCCATCAGTCTCCGCACAGGTATCCAACCCTACCACCCTGGCATAACGGGGTAGTGCACCATCTGATAGAATCGCTCTGGACAAGCTCTCCTCATCCGTCAACTAAAGCCATTATTTATTCACTTAAAAATGGCAAATATTTTTGGCTGTGTTTCCAAACTTTATAGTAACCCCATAGTGAAGTTTTTGCTTTTGAATAAAATGAAGGGCCTCCAGAGAGGAGTTTGTTATGCTTTCCATATTGCCAAAATAATGTGATCGTAATAACAGCCTCCTTTCCAGGGGACTTGAGAGAGAAGAGTCCGTTCATAACTTGTGTTTCACATGCAGCTGTTAAGAGGACTCCCTGCTAAGAAAGATTTTCCCCAGTGTACCCAACTTACACGTAATTAGTAATTTTCTTTTTGTTTTTCCTTAAGCTGATGAATTGCTACTGAGAGCTCTTACAAATTCACTTCAATATTTAGAGGTTAGATATAAGAAGAAGGGTGATGGGACAAGATGAAAACAGGGTTAGCCAGGAGAGCAGCAGAAGAATCAAGAGAGTGTGAAGTTTCGGAATTGAGTGAAGAAAGTGTTTCAAGGAGCGAGTGACCAATTATGCCAGATGCTCCTGAAAGGTCAAGTAAAATGAAGATTGAGAACTGAGCATGGATTTGGCAACATGACTAGCAGAACCCATGATAAGGTAGTTAGCCGTGGGGCCAAGAGACACATTGGAGTGAATTTAAGAGAGAATAGGCTATTGATTTCAGACGACTCCTGAGTTTTGCCATTTTTTAAAATTTGTGTGGTTGCACTTAGTGCAAGATTGTTTATTAAGATCATTATGTTTATAAACATCCTATTCGTGGTAATAGAATTGATGTTATCTCTATCTCTATCTTCGCTGATTATTGTATGACAGAGAACATGGGCCAACATATGGAAGCAAAGGGCCAAATGGCTTTCAAGTTCCCTCCAGCTGAATAATTCTGGTAAATTCCATTTCCATGCCCTTCCTGCCAGATAGTCCTCATGACTGCTCTTATTTCTTTTATGTTTGTGGAAGTGAGGCATAATTTTTACAAAATTACTTATGTGCATATTATAAGAATCCAACTGAGCAAAGCAAAGACCAAGTGACTTGACAACAGCCACGGCTAGAACAAGGAGCCTTGTCCAGGACAGGTATTTTTAGTTGCCCCTATATTCTACCCTAGTAAGGCCCATATTAGACTAAATGGAAGTGGGCAATCTGAGGGCCTGTACCTCATAATAGTCTCACTTTCCACATGGGGAACCTACTTTGGAGGAAATTTTAAGGTGTATCTTTATACATGTACCCGGGAGGTGACTCCACTATATTATTTCCCTGCTAAGAAAATTCTTTCTTTGATTGCCTGAGAAACACCACTGAGGAGGCTGTCATGTTACTGAAAAAGAACATATTTCCCCACTTATACTGTACCTGCTTATTATATTTCTCTAAACATTTCAATCTTTCTCCTCACTGCATCTTTTTTTTTTTTTTAGATCAGCCTTTCTAAATACAGTTGATGGTGTTCTGTTTTATGTCATTATAACCCTGACTGCTATGTGGAAGTGGGGCCTGCAGTGCAGGAAGCCTGGTTATAATCGACGGATAAATCTGTTTTCTGGAAACTGTGCATTCCATAGCACCCCCAGAATATATGATGCTTGAATAATCTCTTTGTTTATTCCCCAAACAGAAGGCAATCAAGTCAACCAGTTTATTTTTCCAGCATTGCAAGAGGACTGCCATGCATTTTCAAACTTTTACTTTTTTTTTTTTTTTTTGAGCTGCTGTTGTAAAAGTTTAGTGTGCTTTGGGACGATGTGTCATCTCTTATTTCTTCTTCAGGGTCAACTGTGCTGAGGGAGAGAAGGTCAACCTAAACAGTTCTTGGATTTCATTTCGGGAAATTCCAGGCCCCAGCTCAGCTTGCTCTGTGCGTGTCCACCTATCAAGGCTCAGCCCTGTGTTGTTGCAGCTGTTGCTGAGCACAGAGCCCATTTATTCCCAATCAGCTGGAGCTTCCTGTAAGTGTTACCCAGATGCTTTTTCCTACTGCTACTTGATTGAGATTTTTTTCTTTTTCACAGGATTTATCACAACAGTTCCAGCTACACAGAGCTTTGGAATGCATACCTTTAAAGTCTAACGACTTTTCAAAACACAGATGCAATGCTAGTGGCCAACTATCAGAGATACCAGCCGCCTCACTTAGTTCAACCTCTACCATGTTGTAGGTGCCTCCATGCAGAATGGGGAAATGGAATGAGGAGTTTGAATGTACACCTGCAAGGTCTCTTTCATTGTACCTCTCCCCCCAACCATGCTCTAGTTGAGACCTAGACAAGACTGAAGGAGGTTTCAGAGTTAGAGTCTTGACTTCAGCTCCTTTGTCCTAAGATAAGAAGAATTTTAGAGACTTGCCCAAGATTGGTGGCTAATTATGCCATGATCCCCTTGTAATAATTTTGATACATTTGATCTTGGGGGAAAAAAAGTCTCAAGATTATAGACAGGAGTTCCTTTTCATAAAGAGGTATTTATTCTTGTTTTTGTTTATCTTAGGGGTGCTGGAACATCGTGTTTGAGGACAGTGGTTTAACATGGTCTGTTTTTTCTGACCTTGTCAGAAGTCTTTATTTTGATAAGATAAAAATATGTATTTATACTCTATATAAACACTCATACACATGCATTTGTGTTCTGCTTCTATCAATAGTTCCTTTGATACAGTACAGGAGGCCAATGTGTCTGAATTTGTAAAAAAGAAATTATCAAAGTAGTAAGATAAAGTAATCTGATTTATACTGTATGAGGCATTTAAATTCTGTGAATTCATGTGTGATGTAAGCAGTAAGAGCATGAAATAGTACACATTAATCTCTTTTCTTCATGAAAGCTGAGGCAAAAATGATAATGTTCTAAATAAAATAAAGGAGAATGCCATTAAAAACTTCAGGCCTCACCTCTTACTCTTTCTACCTCTTTGGCCTGAAAAAATGCAGAGCTCCCTTTGATCCTTTTGATTTTGAATTCTGTGACTTAAAAATGTCTCTGCTAATTTCTCAGGACAGTAATCACAACATTTTCATTTTCATCATCTTTGAGAGACATTGGATCGCTGGCCAGGTTTGAGCTAAAATTCATCACTTCATTTAGCTTATTGGCTAAGACTGTCTACAAAGAAGGATACTCATACTCTGCCTACGTTTCCCCCAGCTGTCTCTGTTTTGTTAATTTACAAACAAAATTACATGGTCAGTAGTTAACTATGTGCACTCTGGACTCGGATTACCTTGGTTAGAATTTGGGCTTTATCTCTTGTTATCTAGGCAACTTGAGCTAGTTATTCAAACTACCTGAGCCTCATTTTTTCATTTTTAACAATGCGGATAACAACAGTACCTCCCCTGGCCACCTTCCCTCCTCCCAGAGGATTTTTGGGAAGGTCAAATGGGATAATCCATGGTGCAAATTAAGAGTCCTATAGATAGTAGCTGTTATTATTATTACATATGAAATTAAGTATTCTTAACCTTGAAAGAGATGGAGGTCAGATTACCTAGATTTTCCAAAAGGTGCACCTGAATGGAACTGCGGGCCTCACAGTTGGCCTGCGCAGGTGTTCAGAGCTGTTCTGTGGACCTGTCAGTCATGGAGTTATTATTCTCTCCTGTTTTCTTGACTTTCAAAGGACTAAGAGGAAGGCACATTGTTAGTCACTGAAGGATATTCATTGGCCAGAATATATCTGACCATAGTCTCTTGGAGAACAAACAAATCATTCTTTATTCATATTCTAACTTCCACTCCAGGAAGTAAAACAATGCAAAAGACAACCTTTTGTCTAAGGTGAGTTCAGGCAAGATAAACAGATAAATAGAACTGTGCCCGGTTTTCTTTCTTCCTTTCTACCACTCTTATAAATATATAATAATACTGTTGGTCTGAAGCCTTTATTTCTCAGGGTAAATGATCTTTATATATACGTAAAATTCACTCATGTCACTTTTCAGTAAACCACCCACCATCCCCCAAGGTGATTATTATTCTGATTTTTTAAATTTTACATTTGTTTTCTAAACTTCACATTACCTAAATCATATATGTACTCTTGTTTTATGTCCAGTCTTCTTCAGACTATAGGGGAGTTTTGTGTCATGACTTATGCAGAGGTACCAAATTTATAAATTACTAGTATATCTTTCCTTCTTCCTCAAATGTCACTGCTGGATAGAATTACTACTATCAAAAGACTGAAATATGTGTAAGTGGGTACTTAAAATACATTCTCCCACAGACAAAATGATATACATTTTAGTTGGCTGTAGTTGAAGTGTATCTATAGCATACTATTCAGGTAATATATTAGAGGTTAATAGACTTCTATGAAACAGTCTAGGACTCTGATAGTCATGGGCATCAGTCTACATATTTAATAGGGGGAATGGGGACTGTCAGCTGATCCAGCAAGCCCGGGAAATGGTTAGAAAAGTTCTGGTGCACCTTGGCACCCTTGCATATCCATGGAGTTGTTGAGGTGTTCTTTCCTACCAAGTGTCAGTTGAGTTTGAGTTTGCTCCCAAACCTATATACACCAGGTGTATTATTATTTTAATTATATACTTTAAAAATTATATAAATTGATGAAATATTAATGCCAAAAGAAAGAGGCTTATTGATTTTTGTGGCAACTACATTTAATATTATGGAAAGACACAATAAATTTAGGTGGCTAAAAAACCTGTCCAAATAGTTAAAGGGAAAAACCGTATGAGAAAAATCATAACAGTCTAGAATTCTGCACAATGATGGCTTTACATGTGTTTTTAAATTGCCTTTCGACTTTAAAAGAAAACAATCAGAAAGGTGCGGGGTATTTTATGCAACAAAGACAAAACCAGAGGACTCTTAAAAAACTATCACTAGAGCAAATGGACAACCTACAGAATGGGAGAAAATATTTGCTCTCTACACTTCTGATAAAGGTCTGATAACAGGAATCTACCTAGAACTCAAAAGAATTAACAAGAAAAAATCAAAAAACCCCATCAATAAATGGGCAATGGAAATGAACAGAAACTTTTCCAAAGAAGACAGAATAATGGCCAAAAAACATATAAAAAAAAGTTCAACATCTCTAATCATTAGAGAAGTGCAAATCAAAACCACAATGAGATACCACCTAACCCCAGTGAGATTGGCCTCTATCAAAAAATCCCAAAACAACAAATGCTGGCGAGGATGTGGAGAGACAGGAACACTCTTACACTGCTGGTGGGACTGCAAATTAGTGTAACCTCTGTGGAAAAGAATTTGGAGATTCCTCAAAGAGCTAAAAATAGAATTACCATTTGATCCAGCAATAGC